>OMLB01026379.1:0-29903 GCA_900302555.1 Myripristis jacobus | reverse complement strand
TTATCACAGGACAGCAAACATAAAAGGAGGTTTCTGAAGCAACGCTTAATTTGGCTTCTGAATCCTGTATTGTGAGTTATGTCTCACAGTATTTTGCAAATAAGTCTCAGGATTTATTTGAACCTGCACCAGTTTGTCTGGTATTAAAATTAAGCTGTCAGTAACACAAAAGTCCACTGATTGGCTTTCAAGTAGTTTAGAATTTGAAACAATCATTCATTGGGGGGGGGGGTGGCTCATTAAAATAAATAAATGTCTTCGAAACAGCTTTTTAGAGTCTAGTTGCAAGAGGAGCCTCGGAAAATGAGTTACCTACCTAAATGTTGTGCATTGTGGAAAATTGTTACTGCCCCGCTCTCGGTATGTCACCTTACTTTGTCCCCCCTGTATGTTTCCTTCTAACCTTCCTCTCTCTCCTCCTCCTCCTCCCCCCTCCCTGCAGGTCTGATGCTCGGCTGCAGCCACCACAGCCACTGTCATGTTCACCAAGAAGAAGAAGTCTCGTATCCAGATCTCGGCTCCGTCTAACTTTGAGCACCGTGTGCACACCGACTTCGACGAGCAGGAGCAGAAATTCGTGGGGTTGCCGCGGCAATGGCAGTCGCTCATCGAGGACACGGCCAAGAGGCCCAAGCCCTTCATCGACGCCACTGTCATCACCACCGTAGAGCCACGCAAGGTCAGGGGGCGGGGCAAGGATGGTCATTTTACAGGTCCTGTGAAAGTTAATGAAAGATTATGCAGCAGTGTTTGACACCTTTGCTGTGGCTGGAGGGCTGAGGGTCACTGGTCCTGAATTGATTATCCTTACCTGCAGTAACAGAAGCAGCCAGTCCAGTGTCCAGTAATGGTTAACGGTGGAATATTCCAGTCTTTATACACTCAGGCACTCATTTTAATTGTCTGAATATCTGGGAGTTTAACACATCTCTAATAACGTTTAAGTGCCCAGTTACGGTGGATAGACATGGTAATACACGTTGGTTTAGAATTTGATGTTTTAATTTCATTTTCATGGCTGAGAGCGAATAACTGACAGAGAAAACAAAAGTAATACACACCTTGCAAAGATTGGTTTAGAGCAAATTTATTTATTTATTTATTCAATCATTATGTAACCAAGAAAGGCTCACTGAGATTAAAAATGTTTTTGTTTTTTTGTTTTTTAAGAACAGCCAAGACAGGCAGCCGCACAGGTAATATCATATAACAAGTTACAACAGAAATAGGAAATAAATTACAGAATCATAAAATATCAAAAGTATTGATCAACCATCATCACAAGACATCAGCATCATAGATTATATTCTGTACATGGACTGTGTGTGTGTGTGTGTGTGTGTGGTAGAATGGCAGGGCGAGGTGGCAGCCTTACACATAAGAGGGGAAGCATTAATACTGTAAAGACCACCAAACAGTCATAGTAATGGTAACAGTAATCTGTTTCTGTTTTTGTTTTTTAAATCCAAAAACTATTTTAGAATGCTTTAGAATGTGTTTGTAAATGCTTGACGTGTTTAAAAAGTTTAATGTCAGTGTCTTGGCTGCTGCTAGATTGAGAAACCTTTTTGAAAAGAGCTTCAACCAAACACACAAATTATGACATTTGATTCAGGTTTTAGGGGATAACATACCCACAGAGCCAAATTAAAGAGCCAAAATCTGTGTCGGACAGTCAAAACGAAACATCTCTTCTCTGTACATGGCGGTAATCAGTTCATCACCATGTGGTAAAAATAATTTTAGCATTGATATTATCTATAAATCTTAGCTACAATTTTTCACACGGTTCCCATGATCTGCTTCTTGCATACAAATAAACAAAAAAAAAAAAGAGTTTTGATTTCATGCACTTCTGCCATATACTGATATATAGCAAATAAAGCAAATTGTTTTCATGACAAGGTAAGTAAGACCACCCACCTCATTTAGCATAGCAATTACTAATTAATGGCATTGTTATAGAAGCACTGCTGTTACAAGCTATTTGTGTTAATGCTCTATCCGCTGACATTTACTAGCATGCCAAGTAGTAGTGTAACTGTATTCTGTCCATTTATAGGCATAACCATGACTGTGCTTTAGAACTGGTCAGATTAGTGTCGGTAGTTGTACTATTTGTAATAATGTAATAATAGAAGAGGCAACAACAGGCATTGTCACACAGAGCCAGGTCAGGAAAAAAAATCCCAAAACAAACATGCTGCAGTTTCTCTTGATGAGGATGTTTTTCCTTTGACTGGTGTGTGTCTCTGTTTGCAGATTTAGATTATTTGCTGTATTTTAAGAAACAATTTGGATGTGTACGACCAAACAGTAAATATGACGGTTTCTTTTGCCAAATAATGATTGTTAACAAAAATGTGCGCCATAGCAAACAGTGGGTGTGGTGAATGCATAAGTTGAATATTTATTTCATATTCAGGTTGTTTTGTAGAACACTGTAAATAGACTGCTGTGGATCTACGAGTAGGGTCAGACCAGGGCACATCCTCTCTTTTTTTTTAAATTTTTTTTTAGATTGTTTATCCAGGAAGACTTGACAGTGACTGGTTTCATTCAAACTAAGTGTGCTTATTTTTCTTTCATTTCTAGGTGAGTGGTCTGAGTAAATGAATACAGACAAACACTGACAACAGGGAAAGACACTAACTTTCTGGTGAACTGATCACAGTGGCTATTAAAGGAACTCAGGAATTCAGTTTTTCCTGTACCGTTTATACATATAGTGTAAGATCAATGGTCTTTAGTAAAGGCAGTATTTACATTTGACTTTTTGTTTCAGTATTTATATTTAAACTGCTTTTCCAAAAAAAAAAAAAGAAATCCACTTTTGCTGATGGTTTCAGGCCAAGTCCAGTAAAACACAGCACAACTGTTTGAGGTCTGTCTTGGCTCCCCTCACTGAAGACTTGCTGAAATTCTTCCAGTCAAGCCAGTTTGCAGCATTTCAACTGGAAAGCCTCTAGTCAGCAGGTCACATTATGTGTTTGTGTATGTGTGACAGTCACACTGACTGTGGTTTTGTTTTCACTTTATCCTCAGACCATCGTACGTGGCAGCAAACTGGGGGTGGACGGCTCTCTGACATGGCTGCTGGATGAGTTTGACACCATGTCTGTGACGCGCTCCAACTCCCTCCGACGAGGCAGCCCTCCAATCCAGCCTCGCCGTGACTCGGGATCCTCAGGAGGAGGAGGAGGAGGGCAGGAAAATGGAGACCCTCACCATAGACACTACGCACACTCCGACAGACCAGACAGGTACGGCAACAAAGTTAATTTGTAATTCAGGAACATGTGAAGTACTGACCTTGTACTTGAGTACCAGTGCTGCCAATTGTTTTAGGGAATACTTAAATATTTGGGGCAAATCTCCCTTTTCCAGACTGAGACAAGATGTTGGATACCATTTTCACCTGTGTACATCCAGTGGTTCAGCTCCTATGCGTAGCATTTCCTGTTAGCTTAGCATGAAGACATGAAGTGTGAAGTGTTAAGTGTTAATTAGTAGTAATTTAAATAAAAATCACAAAAAAATCACAGCATTATTTCAGAAATTAC
Organism: Myripristis jacobus; assembly: GCA_900302555.1. NCBI lineage: Eukaryota > Metazoa > Chordata > Actinopteri > Holocentriformes > Holocentridae > Myripristis > Myripristis jacobus. Next base: position 26,340 of record OMLB01026379.1, on the reverse strand, counting down.
CATAGACACCAGCCATGGATGCAGCTGCTCTTCAGGCATCAATTTTGATACAAATCTTCCTGTAATCTTACAGATAATGGTTGTTGAGAAACGTAGGGAAGGTGTGAATCAGCTTCTCGTCTGGTCCTATTTGCCAAGTGGTATTGATGAGGAAACTAAAGTGCAGTGTTCAGGAAATAAGTAGTGCAGAAATCTGATTTGGAGTTGCCAGGATGCTTGTTGTTGACGGGATGTTGCCGTGGCCGGTTTTTCTCAGACGACAGGCTTGTTGAGCGTAAACGCACGAGCTGAGTTTCCTTGGTAGCTCAGCTCTGCTGGAACTGAATGGACTTACAGTGACTTGTTGCCTGTGACGCTTGCAGTGTGAACGCAGAGTCAGACGGCCTGTAGGCTGCTGGCATGTGCACACATGTAGATTCCCAGTCACTCTGTGCATTTTTAGGTGATTGATGAAACAAATATGACCATCTGCCTCAGGGTGACAAATTAACTTTTGGTCACCTGCCAGATGGATACTACACGTTTTTTTATATACCATTTTTGCTGTAATTTTCAATAATTGAATATAAACAGGAGTTATATACTATATTTTTAATGCTGCAGCACATGAATTGTGTAATTGATATCATAAAAATATAAGTAACTCTTATCAAGTATTAATACGACTCTGGGAAATAGATGAAAGTTAAAGGGGGAAAATCCTATTTGTTGCTAAAAATTTCCCACTTACCTGTTCTCATGATAATTTTGCAGGCAACCACCCATCACCTCCCAGTGTGCCAGTTCATTGGCCTTTTACTTAGACTTTTTGTGGTCCTTTAAGTTTCATGTTTTTGGCTTCCCTTGAATTTGTCTGCTCCTTCTCAGAGGCACAAGTACAACAGGTTGGAAAGCTCATCTTGTCATTCAGAGAATCAATGAGTCATAATTTTACTGCTTCATTTTTAGGTACCTCGGATATTTTTTATGCCAGCCACATTGCGCACCTTAAACCTCTAATTTGATGAGCTCACAAGAGGAAAAATGAAACTGATATTGTCACAAAAACAAAACCGTAAAGTGTTGTTTGGATTCAGTGATTCAACATGCCAGACTTCTTCTGTTTTTGTTAAATTGGCATAGCTATAGCTTAGCTGACAAAGATACTGCTAAGCCAGTGCTCCTCCAGTGCTGCCCAATCATAATTAGAGGTTATACAGGATGCAGAGAGGGTTGTTGTAGAACTTTGTTTTTAGCATAATTTTATGGAAATTGCCACTGTGCCTGGTGGGTAAAGCAAATTTACCTGCTTGAAGGGCTGGGTACAGAATTTAGATACTTCTACAGCTCCAGCCAAATTGTTTTGATGCTATCAAATATCAAAAAATGCCTTGCTCCCTAAATTTGGTACCCAATGACCTTATAAGAGTAAATTGGCTCACTGACACTTATAAGTGTCAGTGAGCCAATAAGCTTTCAGCACCAAGATCTAATAAAGTGATTCTTTGTCTAATGTTACACATCGCAGATGCATGCAGGAAAAACACTAGGAAAATTATTGTTCAGGAGCTGGTATCGAAGTCAGGGTATGGTTATCGGTAATGGTACCAGTATCTCAATTTTTTTTTAACGATACCCAGCACTACCGGCTTGATGTTTAACTAAATTTGATGCGTGACAGCTGTTAGTTTGCCGCTGTGAACTCTCATTGGTGTTTATTAGAGCTGGGAATCTTTGGCCACCTAACGATTCAATTCGATTACAATTGTGAGGGCAACGATGCGATTATAAAGCGATTATCGATGCATCTTGATGCACCTCAATGCATATTTTTGTGATTGTCATTGAATCATTTTTTGCATCATTTTTCAGACAATTTTTTTTTTTTTTTTTTTTTTTTTACTGTGCAACAACTAAAACAAGGTGTATTTGTAGTGAACTATGATTAAAAAGAACGTTAAATAATTAATTTACTGTTACAAAGCTCTCGGCTGCTCGTCGGGTGTTTTCTTTTTCACGTATCCATTTTTGCAGAGCTAGCCAGCAAGACAGCAGGAGCACTTGGGTATTACATTTTAATTGCCCGGCTGGACGCTGCTCTCTCACACCTAGGTTCCGCAATTTTTTTCCGCGATGTAACTGCCCGGCTAGACACTGCTCATATATTTCAGTTCCGCGTTTTTTAATAATTTTATAAGCATCTATTATTGACATTAATGCATCGATGCCGGCTTGCCCCATGTCCACATTGCGATGCATCTAAAAATCGATTTTTTTTCTCCCACCTCTAGTGTTTATGCCAGCCTTTAATGCTAGTTATAACAAAGGTAGCTGTATCCTCTGTTAGAAACTGTGAGATGGGAAGTAGTTTTATAAAGTGTCCTTACTAACCTTATCACTCTGCTTTCCCCAGAGACCGGCCTAGACCGGACCATCAGGGCGGAGGTGACCCCCGCCAGGGTCAGCGTGCACTCCGTCCTCCACACAGGGATGACGGCGTCCAAGGTCGCCCTCACCAGCAGCCGCGGGGCCAAGAGCCTAGCAGGGCCCACCGGGACAGGCCAGGCTCTGGTCCTCCCCCTCCCCCCCACAGAGACAGAGAGCCTCGGGACCAACACCAGGTAGGGAGGGAAACCTCCATGGGGACACTCATTAGTCTTTCACAAATCTTGTTCATAGCACTGGCACAGCTTAATTACATTAGGCTGGCTCATATATAATATCAATTCCTTGTTATTAGACCAGATATTCATCAGGATTTTGGTTATGGCAGAATTGAGAAATAACTTTAATGTCATGTTAATATCAAATTTAGGGTTAGAGTTCTGATCAATAAAATGCTTTGTAAAGTAACTCCATTTTCTACATCCATTTGGTATTGTTTTGGTGCTTTTTGAAGAATGCTTCATTTTTACTGTTGCTACATGTAAAATTTCAAAGACATGTGAAGTCATATCATATATTGTGTCGCTATCGAGATATTTGGCATAAGTATTGAGGTATGAAATTTTGTCCATATCATGCTGCATGTCTGCATTTCTATATAAAGTGATACAATTCTCCGAACTAATTAGTCTCCTCTGACTGAAGTGTGGTTGTCTTTACCTGATTATCATATCCACATTTCTAATTATTGGTTACACATTTCTTATTACTGATGATCAATACTAATTTCCTAAAATTAGTAATGAGTAAATATGTTTAAATATGGTATGTAAGCACAAATGCTCATCTTCAGAATTTGGTCAAATTATCGCTACTCTGCTCATTGGTCTAATATATTGTGATATTTATCAGTGTTGTCCAGCCCTGGTTGCTGACAAGGCACAGTGGTACAGAATTGATGTCAAGCCCCTAAACCACCAGCTATTGGAGTTCTTGGTTCCTGTTTCAGACACGTTCACAAGGAAGCTGCTGCTAATCCCATTGAATCAAAATAGTCCCATGGCTAATGCAGAACTATTTGTGGAGCTTTCAAGAGAAACAGCGTAACATATTACAGCTGAATCAGTGTCCATTATAATGCCTTAAATTAATTTCAGCAGAATTGTTTTTTTTTTTTCCCTTCCTTTTATAGCCCAAGTTAGTACAAGAAAGAAGTATTGTCTCTGCCCTTTTTATTCAATGAAGAAAATTAAGAAAAGAAAATTAACATCAGGGTTGTCCACTTGTGGTTAAACTAGTTAAACTATTTTCCCCACCAAATTCTTTCCTTCCTCTCTTCTCTCTTTTTCTCTTTTTCCTCTCTCATGCTCCCCTCCTCCCCCAGGACCAGGTTGTTCGCCGAGAGCAGCCCAGCGACCACAGGCCCAAGTCTAGCTACACAGGCAGGGACAGCAGCCCACAGTCTCCCCGGGACAAGAGACCGCTATCCGGCCCCAACATCCGAACCCCCAACCTCCCCGTGACAGAGGGGGTGATGAAGACAGCCCAGCAGACCACACGGCCTTTCAACACTTACCCCAGGACGGACAGCGAGGGGGGACGCAGCCCCACGGGACAGGTAAGGATGGGGATATTTCAGGACAGATGGCTGGAAAGTGGGGCAGACAGGAAAGGAGCAGAAGCCCCAAGGGAAATTCCTGAAAAACAGATAGACAGACAGACAGACAGGTGCAAATTGAGAGACTGGCTCATGGATGATGGAGGCTCTTATCGCCTCGTTCTTTGCTCTCCAGGTCGGTTTCAGCTGCTTCTCTCGTGAGAGCTGAACTGTCAGTGAGAGGGGGTGATAATGTAACGCTGTGTGTCGTTTACCATCACTGTGTGTATGTCTGTCCTGCACACGTGTCAGGAGCTGTGTTTACAGTGTAAACAGGTGAAGAGGAGGGTGAACATACCTAAAGTCTGTATGTCCACCTTTCTAGGCAAACCTGAATCTTTATGATTAAATTTGTTTAGTTTACATCTTTAGTAATATGAAAGTGATGTATGTTATAGCAAACAAGTCAGTGTAATAAATAAGTTTTTTAAATCTCACTTTAGCCAAATGGGATGTTAGGATGCCTCTTCAAACACATTTCTATAGAATTTGTTCTATGCCATTGTTTTTCTTTGTCTTGGCTGCGTTTTAGCTCATGTTGTTTGTTTGTTTGGTTTTTTCATCTAGCCCGGTCAACACCACGACTCCCCGCCTCACAACGGCCCCTCCAGCGGCTCCACCAGAGGTTCCTCTGGCTCCAAGCCCCCCATAACCCACCCGAAACCCCACCACACCTCCCATCCTGCCCTAAGCCCTGATGGCACCCAGCACCCCCACACCCCTCATCCCAACGTCCCAGCACCACGGCCCCCTGGCCCTCCTGGTCCCCCGAGCTCCGGTCCCGCCTCACAGGCCCGCTCCCCACAGCGGGAGCCGCAGAGAGTTTCCCACGAACAGTTCAGAGCAGCGTTGCAGATGGTGGTGGACCCCGGAGACCCACGCACCTACCTGGACCACTACATCAAGATAGGGGAGGGGTCGACCGGGATCGTGTGTATCGCCACAGTGAAAACCACCGGCAAGCTGGTGGCTGTGAAGAAGATGGATCTGAGGAAGCAGCAGCGCAGGGAGCTCCTCTTCAACGAGGTACCGATTCACATTTGCTCTTTGTTGGTGTGTAACTGCCCTTTTCCTCTGTCAGGTCATGTCTGGGTTTCTAGGCCGTGGTCCAATTTGTATCACGGTTTAAAGTAAAAAAAAAATGTACTTCCTCAGAATTCAAGTTCGTTCTTTTCAATTTAAACATAAACCAACAATTCAACACGAAATTTTGACAGGGGATTTTACCAACGTTGTGCAGTGAAAGTCTCTGTATGCAGCTCATGGAAGAGTCATTTCATAAGCCTGACTACATTATTCATCAAAAGCAGTGTGGAAAGTTGTTATGAATGGGTTCACTCTAATTTTACATCATGCTAAAAAAAATCTTCATCAGCAAGAAGAAAGTGGAAAGAAAAAAGAAAAATGGGTTCAAGTTTTCAGTTTTTGATACATTCCTAAATATTTGGTGGACGCTCTCATACAGCGTCATTATTGGATGTTTCCTTGGCAGCGCTGCAGAAGGCAGATTTGATGTGTCACGGCATTGTGTTTACTCTTCCTTGTCGTGTTCTGCTTTGTTTTCCTCGACTAGTTTGACCACACTGTGCTCACATGTCACTCAGACACTGGAACAATGTATGCTTCAAAATCAATAGTCATACCTCACAGGCTGCTGTTCCTCACCCATGTTTTGACCTCCTGCAGCTAACGTCTGATAACTAGCTTCTTGATAACAATGCACCAAGATCCAGTGTAATTATAATTGCATTTATGAATTTATGACATAATTTAACAAATTAATGTAAACCTACCCAAATTATTGTAACTGTCACCACCATCTAAATTTGACTAAAGCCCATTGGGGAAAAAAAAAGTCCTGTCTGGTTGTCAACAGAATGAAACAGATTTCAAACTGTAGTCTACTTCCTGGTGGAAATTATGTCACATACAACCAAGTTTTAATGAATGATCTGATTGGTCAATCGTACGCATAGTTAATGCGGTGCCCCAGTAGCCTATTAGACAACAGCCATACAGTTGGTTTGGTTTAAAATGCATTATGTGTGACACTTACATACTCTGACTATTACCACAGTTAATTACTGTTATTGCTGTTGTTATTGTGATTTTTTTTTTTCTTGCTTCAATGACTTACAGTGTTTGTTTCTGTCTCTGTGGTCAGGTGGTCATCATGCGGGACTATCACCATGACAACGTGGTGGAGATGTACAACAGCTACCTGGTGGGAGACGAGCTCTGGGTCGTCATGGAGTTCCTGGAGGGAGGAGCGCTCACTGACATCGTGACACACACCAGGTGAGAACAAGGCGTGATGTTGATGTCTGTCAAGCAAAGCCAGACTTATTTATTTAGTTAATATTTATTTGTTTAAAACTACAATAATAATTATTATAATTACACAATAATAACAAATAAAGGTCATTACATGGAACAACAGGGGACACAGAAATTCAAAGGCAGTCACAATACTGTTGGAAAGCATGTGTGTGATGGGTTTAAGCATTTCATCCTGGGCACATAGCCTTTACTCTGTTGGAAAACACTAGAAATGTGCTCTTCCTCTTCCTCTGATTTCCAGTGAAGTCTCTTTTATAGAAGCTGTTTCCCCTTTAGATCTTGAATTTTATATTGTCTCATGTTCCGCAACCATGAAGTTTTTTTTTGCTTCCATAAGGGGGCAGTGTGACCCAGTTAATTCTTTGTTCCTGCACTCAAAGATGACACTGTCAACAGCTTAATCAGTATTTAGTATTTTTTTTTCTCAACTGTTCCCTCCTGCTTTTTTGTGCTCAAGCTCCACAGTCCTATAAACCTTCGCCTGCTCTCTGTGTTATCTTGACTGTGGAATTACAAAACATAGACACAAATGTCAAAGGTGAAATGTTTGGTCCAGTCTGTCTTTAAAAACAAAGTTCAATTTCTAGTTTGATTTCCATGTGTGAGAAATGTGGGTGTGACTTCTCTTCAGAAATAATCACACCTCACTGGAGAGTGAACTGGGAGAAACTACTACAGTAAGATTACAAAGAATAGGTAATGAATGTTAAACCTGATGACATGTCTCTGATATACCCTCCCTCTGCAGGATGAATGAGGAGCAGATTGCCACCGTGTGCCTGTCTGTCCTGAAGGCTCTGTCCGTCCTCCACACGCAGGGCGTGATCCACCGAGACATCAAGAGCGACTCAATCCTCCTCACCCAGGACGGCAGGGTGGGTACCACACCGCATTCAGACAGAAAAAAGCCTTGCAGCTTTTTAGGCAGAGCAGAGCATCTTATAAAAGGAGTTAGAGGATTGAGGTGAATGCCAGAAACCTGTTCAGCCGTGGTACTGAGAAAATTGAAGAGTTATGCACTTGTTTGTTTGTTCTAGATTGTAAGACACAATTGTCTGCACAGATCAAAGACATGTTCCTCAAGGAAGTTGAAGCCTCTGTTCCCACCTGGTATAAAACTGTCTTTGGTGATCCAAACACAAGTGGACAGCTCTCAGTCTGTCCATTCACACCTGGCATTAAAATGCGTCTCCACATGCGTCTCACTTACCCACTTCCGTCGAATCTCACTTTCGAGTCTCTTTATGTAAATATGTACAGTATAATTTCACAGAGAGAGAGAGGACTTTGATAGTCCTTCCATGCAAAAAAATTAAAATGGCATATGACACTCAGCAGCATTTAACAAAAGGGGACATCCTTGCTCACTCCAGCCTCGTCTTTATGCACTGTAAATTACTGAAGACAAATTTACATGCTCGACCCCGATCACGTTCAGGCTCAGATTATTTAATTATTCCAGTGGGTCTGAGCGGGGCAGGTTCTCTACTGAGGTGGATAAATCAGCCTGTAATATTTCTGTGGTATTCCTGTAGTAACTCTATTTTTATGTGGAAGAAAAAACCCTGCATATTGTCAGTACATGCCAGGAGAGTTTTTCTGCTGGAAAAGTGACGGTCTGGCCAGCATCGTGGGTGTTGGGCTGGACAAACAGAGGACATCATGTTAGTAGACTGTCCTTCGATGCATCCTGGGACACATGTCTGTTTACACCTTGAACGCAATGCGGACACAAGCATGCCAGACCACCTCATGAGATCTAGTCACTCAGAACGCATTGAGGAAGCTTTGTTGTTGTTTCCACCTGTACTTAGAGGTGTCAGCTTGTGATCAGATTTCTCAGGACAGATGTTAATACCAGGTGGGAACAGGCCGTAAGAATCAGGTAAAAGTGAGGGGGCGGACACATATCACCCTCTCAAGCAGCACGTGCTAAATACACTGGAAAAGCTTGCCTTTGAGTCAGCAACACACACCCCTGCCCCACATGAGGCACGCCCATGATCTGCAGACACACCTCTCTCTTTACACCTGCTCGTTTCCTGCAGATTGTATCTGGATAAGGTTTACAGAAAAGGCAATGTGGTGACTTTGATGTAGCAGTAAACCTTTTTACATTTGATAGTCAGGTGTGTCTCCAGTCGGAATGCTATTCTGACCAGTGACCATCCGCTTCCTTTTTCTTCCACCCCCCTCGGTTGTATAGCATTTTTTTATTTGTGTGAAGTTCATGGTTTATTTTGGTGAGAGAGTATATAAGATCAAGTTTCAAGTTTTTTATTAGTCACATGCTTGAATGTACGGGTACATCAGCAGTGAAATGTGATTGCAACAATAAGATCGAGGAAGCAGTGACTGCTGTTGCAGCTGTCTTGGAGAGACAGGTGCATTTACGTTATATAAAATCTGTCTGCAGCTATCACATGGGCATCTGTTTTATATGCTCATTGGGTTTACACTGGTATGTTTATGTGGATAAACCTTGTCTGGTGCCTTGTGCTTAAAATACATAAAGTGGCCAGGTGTAGGTGTGGTAAATATAGTGTAGACCTTGTTCAACATGATGCAGACATCATCATTACATGACAAAAGCAAAGTGCACTGTGTGGCCTGCTCTCCCACATTAGCAGTACAGACTTCCTTGTTACCTGCACAAAATGCAGTTGAAACAGCAGTTTTTCTCCAAAAACAAGCACAGCAGTGTGAACATGTCTTAACTACTTGTGTGTTAATAATCTTAAAACTGCGTTTGGAGCATCTCTCCCTTCTCACTGCTGTCCAGGATGCAGAGCACAGACACAGACTGAGCAGCCACAGGAAATGTAACTTCACAATCTTGTGCAAGGATTGCCTACATTTTTCCTTTACATAGAACAGGAAATAAACACTCAATCTGTTAACCACTACTGTAGAGCTGAGTCTGATGACAACAAATAACTTCCTGACTATTGATGAACCAGTTCCTCCTTTCTGCTTAGAATTGGCACAACATGAACTGGGAAAGAGGAACATGGCCTCTGGTGTCTCTTAACTCTCTCTCTCGCACAAGTATGTAGTCCAGCACTACAGTTGTGAGTCTGCGGTGTTTTTCGGTGTTTTACTGCACTGACGTGAAGCCTCAGCTGTTGCAGAGTTCTGCTGAAGTTGGGCTGCAGCTGTGACACCTCATGGTTTAGCCACCACATCGCCAGGCTCACACTCACCACCACCCAACTGCTGCCTGTTCAGGACTGTAGCTGCTTGGTTTGTTCTGCTCTACCAAGGTAGTTTGGTACCAAATCAGAGATCACTGAGGTCAGTTTACTTTCTGCCAGAAATCTGGCTGGTAGGACTCAGTAGTGGATTCTAGGACGAAATCTTAAATTTCCTGCCGGCTGCTGACTGACTCACTCATCTTGAACACCTCAGCAGGAGCAGAGTCAGATCACAGATGTGATGTTAATGTGTTTTCTGGTTAACCCTCAGAAGCTGTGATGATGCTCTCTATCATACAAGGTATACAAGAGCCTTGCTGAAAGGCCTAACAGTTGCACTCCAACTGGCCTATTGTCCTTAACTTACAACCAAAAAAATGTCATTTAATTGGATTTTATCAGAGAAAACCGTTATATTTCATATCACCAATACTTTGCAATGCTGTAATTAGTTTTAAAGCAAACATGCTTGCACTTTGCATGTGTAATGCTAAGCTGCTGGGCTGCAGTATGAACCACAACACCGTCTATGACATGTCTGTGGATGCAGCGCTTGATGAGCTTTGTGGTTTCACACTTTGCGTCTGGCCTGGTGTAGCACGCATGGCCAGGTAGGACTCTGCAGTGACACCGAGAAGGCTCAGTGCTTCTGAATAAGGCTGCGTCCTGCTGGCTGATGCAGAAAAGGCTTATGCAAACAGTCTTTCTTTCTCAATAATTTCAAGATCCTGCTGATAAGGTTCTCCCCAAGTTGCCAGTCTGCTCTTTCCTGACATGGCCAGTAATGCAGAGTGAACACCACTGCTTGATTGTCTCAGTTATCTGGGTAGATGCTGTTTATTAGTCATGATTACTCTTGGTCAGAGGAATACTACTGATTTTACTGCAGCTTTTGCATCATATTCAAAAAAACCCTACTAGTGGTACTTGGGAAATTTGGTTCGGTCGTACATGATCTGCATGTTACACAAAAGGACTGGACCATTCTCAACCACAGCAGACTTAACAGATAAAAGACCAATGTGATTAAACACTGCAAAAACACAGGAAAAGTGATATGTGATGATAATTAAATATGAGCCATGTGTGTTTAGGTAAGTGAATTTTACATGTGCAGCTAATAATAATTTCAACACCTTTTTTTGCAACTTGCAGCGTGCCCTCTATTTTTACTACTCTGTGCATGAAATGTACATGTTTTCCCTCTGCTCAAAAGCTGACAATGGCCTGTCTTCATTTCAAGAGATAGAAGTTCTCCTTTTTGCAGTTTTCTTCTGAGTATGAATTTACTTTCGGGAAGATGCTGCAGTGGTAGCGCTCTGGCCTTGAAAGCCTGCTGATGGCTGCTGGCTGTTGTGGTTTTGGCCCTGGTCTGTTTTCAAGCTGCTGTGTGTGGTTTGGCCTGGCAAACGAAGTGGACTCAGCCAAGCCTGTGCTGTTTCTCATCAGCAGGGTGGGATCGCTTTGTGTTTTTGAATATATGTATTTCATTTCTTCAGCAATTAGGGCGTGGTCTCTTCTCAAGTGTTATTATCAGAGTTATTTTACTATCTTCACTGAGGCAATTTGTGTCACTCAAGTGCATAAAAATAAATCAAAAAAGCAGAGAAGTCAAATAAAAATGCAATGCCCACACACTACAGACAACAAGCAGTGATACATGTATTAGTGACAGTAGCTTAGGAACTAGCCCCTTTTATGTCTTAGTATAACTGCACGTAAACTCAGTTATATCTAGGGATGCACCAGTAACACTTTTTCAGTGCCAAAAAAAGTGTAATACAACCTATCAACCAATTCAGTATAGAAGAGGCTGGGTCTATTTGTTTGGGACCATGGGCAAAATACACAATTGATGTAAAACCCTTCTCTCTCCCACCAGTTAAGAAATGCAGGCTTCTGTTAGCCAAAAATGCTGAAAATAAAGACAGTTTGCTTTATTTCTGACATGCTACTAGGAGGTTTGGGTATCAGATATATCAGTCTTGGGTAAAATCTCCAACAGGTACTGATTTTAACCCACTACTGGTATCACATCACTGCAGAGTCTGTTAATGTGATGGAAGGCTGTTGGAAAAAGTAGTTTTTGGCACAGATGGTTTTGGACGGGGGTTAGATTTATAGCTAGTGATATGCTTTGGCCCAGTGTCTGTGTGAGTGCATCAACATTTCTTCTCCAGTTCTCATCGCTGGTTTGTTTCATTTCCCTTTTCGAGCTGGCAGAGGTGAGCAACCAGCCATGTGGGCAACATCAAATGCTGCATCTCTGTCTTGCTGCCCGTCCATGCAGAGAGACAGGCTTTCTCAGAAAACTGGGTGGGAGTTTCCCGATACACACGACTGGGTGGCAGATCTCAAGGCATTTGACTATGTGAGAAAAGGGGTCATTTTTAAGGGCCCAAACTCACTTTCATTTACACCACTGAGGCATTTATTTTATCTAACCCCTACCTTCCACACGTCCACACACTGTTATTCATCAGAGTTACACTCACTTTCTCACTCTGCCCAACAAAAAGTAATTTTTACCACATGTGAGGGAGCTGTATATTGAGTATGCGTTATAAATAAACTGTAACCGTGCAACCTTGTCTCTCACAGCCAGACGTTCTGGCTCCACACTTTGTATTTACTTTGTGAAAAAACCTCTGGCTGCAGCCTTTTGGCAAGTGGGAATAAACAAGATAATAAAAAAAAACAAATAAAAGTACAGAGGCTGTTTGTGTTTCTTGAATCTGTAGCAACCCTGTGTGACGGTAAAAACTCGATAGCTTTTGTTTGCTGTTGCTGTGGGAAACAGTCCTGACATTCCTCTCTCTGCCTCTGCCTCTGTCCCTGTGTCCCTCCCTCCCTCCGTCCCTCTCTGTCTCCAGGTGAAGCTGTCAGACTTCGGGTTTTGTGCCCAGGTGTCCAAGGAGGTCCAGAGGAGGAAGTCTTTGGTCGGGACGCCATACTGGATGGCACCAGAGCTCATATCCAGATTGCCGTATGGACCGGAGGTAACACACACACCAGCCTGAACAAACACACATTCACTCTTAAATACCCAGTTTCCTCCCAGGATTTTGCCAGTGTTTCAGTAATCCAATCCGGCTAAGCTGTCTCACTTGTCTCCCTCCTGCCCCTGCCTGTATCAGGTGGATATCTGGTCCCTGGGTGTCATGGTGATAGAGATGGTGGACGGGGAGCCGCCGTACTTCAACGAGCCGCCACTCAAAGCCATGAAGATGATCCGGGACAACCTGCCGCCCAAACTCAAGAATCTGCACAAGGTATGACGACAAGAGCACCATGATGCTTTGGTTTCTTTAAAGGAATACGCTAGCGATTTTGGGCAAAATACCCTTTTTGGGCTTAACCAGACTGAGACAATATGTTGCATTTCATGTTAGCATGAAGACTAGAAGTCTGTGGGAGTCATTAGCCTAGCTCTGTGAAAAGTACAGAGGTGATGATGGTATCAAACATGTTCTCACAGTCTGGAGAAGTCGGAAAAAGTTGATTTTGTCAGATACGCTGGAGTATTCCTTTAAGTTCAGGACAACATTGTGTATCAGATTCAGATGTCAGCAGACTTTCAAAGGGTCATCTGATGTTGTACGCTTCAGACAAATTCGAGCGCACAGAATCATGAATTGTGTGAAACCTACACATAAAGACTCATCCAAGTGGACGAGAAAGGAGAAGTTGCTGCTTGCTTGGATTCTAACTGATTTGGCTGTGAGGTAAAAGTTAGATCATAAACTCAGTCAGTTGATCTTTTCTGTAAAGTTATCACATGATATTGTGCTTTTTGACACATGAAACCAGGTCACAGCTGCGCTTGCAGTTGCAATTTGCTTGGTTGCAGCTGCAGTTCACTTAAAACGTTCGTCTCAAGTAAGCATCCTGATAATACATAAATATCAAATAATAATGAATTAAAGGGGAGTTAAGTTTAATTGAACTGATTTCCTCCGAGCACAATTATCTGGCACTCTCTCCTGTACCCTCCTGACACAAACAATAAAGACACATTTTCACAATAGAAAAGAGCAAGTAGAGCAGAGTTCCACAGAAACATCCAGTGAAGAGATTAGATTTTTATTTTATTTTATGTTTTTGCTGCAAAAAGAGAGTAGAGCCCAGAAAGTGAGTCATGGAAACCTGGAATCTCAGCACTTGGCAAAGAAAGTGTTGAGTCAGTGATATTGATCATCAGCTCCATCAGCTTCAGATGTGCAGCAGATGCATCATGGTCATTTTGTGCTGTGGGTCAGTAAAAACCTGACTAATTTATCAGAGTTTATTTTCACAGCACTAAACTAAACCAGCATTGCAAAGACCTCATAAAAAAGAATAAAGCAAGAGGGCAAACAGAAGAATTACAATACCAGGAATAAAATGTTGAAAACAGTGTATACTTAACCCCTTACCTTTCTGGCCCTTTCTTAGACCCATTTTAGTGAGAGGAGGGCAGGGCATCTTCAGGGGCAAATAAAAGGTCAACAGTAGAAACCAAATAGAAGTGATAATAATCGTCTGAAAGCTGGGAACTTGAAGATTCATTTGACCTGCACCTCAACTCTGTGGGTCAGGTTATTATAATCATAAATCTGTAATATACATTGTGTTTTAGTTAGGCACCTAGTTGTTTTTTTATTTATTTATTTAGAGTGTATAAGGGTTAGAATATTATGATGGGAGCATATTCCGCCATTCCCATATTCAGTTATGTGTCATAAGGTGTTTTTCGGTTGATACCATTTGATGCACAGATATGTTGCAAAATGTAACCATTTTTGGCCACTCAAAAATTAATTAATGATCAAAAATCCCTCAAAAGTACCACATTAGGACACCAAGACCTTGAGGAAAACCACAGAAGAAATCATGCTTTGATTTGGTGTCAAAAACTTTTGATGTGTGGAGATTTCTGTAAGAACTGCATTTTTCAGTGATTGGATCTTGAGCATTATGTTCTGGAAATTGTTCCCCTTTAGCCAGTTCAGCCATTCTTGGCAGCGATGTTTAGCCTGCATAGCCCTCTGGAGCCTTTGAAAGACAGTAAGTTGGCTGGCCCGCTGGCAGGCTGGCAAAACACTAAGGAGTTAAACTTGTGAAATGTGCCAAAAAACAAGTGTGTGATTTTAGGTGTCAAAATTAAAATGAAAACCTGTGGACATGGATGCCCTGTCCTGTCCTCCCAGGTGTCTCCTCTCCTGAAGGGCTTCCTGGACAGGATGCTAGTGCGGGACCCCGCCCAGCGCGCCACCGCAAGCGAGCTGCTCAAACACCCCTTCCTGACCAAGGCAGGACCACCCTCCTGCATCGTCCCGCTGATGAGGCAGAACAGGATGAGATGAGACGAAAAGCAACGAAGGACGCCCGGACACTAGGGGGAGGCGGCGAGTCGGGTTCAGGCAGTACAGAGTACTCCTGCACACGGGCGTTTGGGACGCCATGGATTCACGTATGTGTGTGTCAGAGTAAACTGTGTGTGCAGGAGTTTTCTGTTTCCTACGTGAATCACTGAACCGCGGGGAGTGTGTTCCCTCCATAAGAGGCAATAGGTCGGGGTGTGTTTGTGTGTGTATGTTTGTGTGTGAGAGAGAGAGAAAGAAAGAAAGAGAGAGTGAATACTGTTAATAACTGTGTTTGATGAACCCTCGACCCCAAAGCTCATGTATTTGGTGTGAGCTCTCACTTGGAGCCATGGGTAGGAGAGGTGACAGAGAAGCCACTGCCTGCCTGTCCGACTGATTTTAACTGGTCAACCATTTGTTTTTGTTTTTGTTTTTATTTTCTCATTTTTTTAAAAATGAAAGCCCTGTCCTGGAAAGATAAAAGGACCATCAATATTTTACTTTTCATGTGGACCTCACCTGGATTTTTAAGCGTGTAGAAGGGTTTCTGTGCTTTAATGGAGCCAAGAGCCGACTGGCCGACATTTTTTAAAAAGACGGAGCAACGCGTTGAGTCTCACTATCGGACAGTCTGGAAAACCGAATTTCCTCACTACAAAGACTCGGTGCAGCACCAGATCCCAAACTGAAACACTATCCCTGATCACAACCAGAACTTTACTACTGAAGGAGGACGTCTTTTGTCTCACATACGAGTCAGAGGGGACTTTCTTTTTTCTTTTTTTTTTTCCTTTTTTTTTTGTAGCCATACAAATACTAGCTTCCTGTTGTAAACAAGCAAACGTACACTAAGACAAAAAAGTAAACACTGGAGTTGTGTTTTGTTTTTTTTTAATAGATGATTTTTTTTTCTCTTTTATTTCCTCTTATATTTTCCTGTGTAAGTACGATGAACATAGAGAGAGATATATCAGTTTTGATGTTGTTTATTATCTCTATTTTATGATTTTTATTATAATAATTTTTTCCTGGTTTATTTTTCAGTGAGATGTGATGATTTTTTAAAGCACTGTTGGTGATAGATAGAAGCTGCACTCCCAGTCGATTCCAAAATGCAGAAAACAAACTACACATCAGAGTTATTTACCGACCAGAGGAGACTTTTGACCTTTTAACCTGTGCCGATATTTTAGTGTATCGTAGTCAAGACATCACTGAGACCGGCAGGAGGATTTTTACAAGGATGCAACTAGCACCAAAAAGCAGAAGGAAAACAATTAAGAAATATCCTCCGCTTAGAAATGAAGTTCACAGTCCAGAAACGTGGATATATTTTTAAAAAAAATCACTTCCCTGTTTTAGCCGTTTTGTTTGTTAATTTGTTAGTGGCTGTGAGCATCTTCAGAAGAAGAGAACACTTTCTGTGACTTTCACTGTAATCAATTCCCTGTTTCAGACTTCAGAAGGTTGTGGTTCATCTGACCTAGAAAAACACATTTGCCTCTTTCTTTACAGTAGTTCAGTTTGTTGTTTTCTTCGGTGTAACTTGTGTTCACTCTCCTCCAACAAAGACAACAAGACAAAATCCTGTAGCTCACATCGATGACCGGCCAGCAGCGTTTTGTTGAGGACAGCTCACAGTGTGTGTGTGCTTGTGTGTGTCCCAATTTGATTTACACAGCTTGTAGCCCGAACATGCTCTCAGCGATTTGAAAAGAGCGAGTGCTTGGCCTTTGTCATCCGACGTTTGATATATATATATAAAGGCTGAATGTAGCTTTATTCACCTCAGTTGGAAGCGGCAGACTGTTACAGAGAGACTGTTAGTTTGGACACTAAAATAACTTTGACTCCACGTTGAACTCCTCTTTCTCCTCTCAGTAGCATTTCCTTTGGACCTCGTTTGTACATGTGTGCATTTGTAGATCTGGGGCCGTGTGTGTGTGTGTGTGTGTGTGTGTGTGTGTGTGTGTGTGTGTGTGTTGTCCGCACGTGTAAACATTCTCTGAATGCAGAACAGCGCCTTAGATGGATAGTTTCAGTGTTTGTAAACACTAGCATGTAAATCCACTGAAAAGCAGCTGCCACTACTACACACCTACACACACACACACAAACAAGCACATGCACACCTCCTATGCACCAATGAGCTGAAACTCTCAAGTTTGGTATCGGCATCTTAGTCATGCTGCTCTGTGATGTTCTGAGACCTGGTTAGTTGGTCGTTGGTGCGAACTAGAAACCATTGAGACAAAAAAAAACTGTTAACACTGAATAGTCCTGACACATCCATTTACATCACTCTTATCACCTAAATGTTAAGTAAAATCATCTGTCTTTAAGTCAGGCTCATCAGTGATGCTGCAAGCCTATACTCTGAGAAGAGTTTCACAGGTACTGATAACAACAAAATATTAATCTGATGGCAAAAGTCACAGATCCAGATCACCAAAATCTAATTATCTGTCCATTAAATGTCTTTGAAAAAGATATTTTTGAGATATTCTGCTGACAGACTAACAGTGAAAACATAACCTGGCCAGAGGTAGTAACTGTCAGCAGCCATTTTAACCTGTGGGGAGTGCCAGTTGGGTGGAGTTTACCACATCAGAACAAACCAGATACCACAAAATCAGATGGTACTTATTGGTCAAAATGCGGCCGCAGGGTTTTTGTGACCTCTGTGTAGCTCATAGAGGCTGTCGCCAAAACAAGTGCACATCTCCAGAAATGTAACAGCACGAGGGCTGTGATTGGTCCACTATGACACTGCCTTGTGCTGCTTTTCTGTGAATTTCCTCTGAGAGAAGAAAACATGATACCGGTTGTTGTCTCTCTTCAACCGTCTGGAACTGAGGAAGTTTGCAAATCTGTTTTGATGTTGCCGATTTATTCGAACTGTAAGATATCACTCAATTCAAACATCCCAAAACATCACTTTGGACACTGCCAGTGTGTCCAACAGTGAACATTCTCTGTTTCAGAGAAAGTAAACACGTTTTTTTTTAGCTTGATCGATGCAGAATCAGTCAAATGCTGACTCTGCTGTCCAGTGTTTCAGCAGTAGCTTGTCTGAAATCCTTGACTGTGGTCGTCTCATGTGCCACCAGCCACTCAGCTGGCAGCTCGGTCGGCTGAAGGAAACCATATAAAGAGCCTTGCGGTGAGAGTGCAGCTCGGGTCGGGTTTTCTTAAGCTCGCCTCCGCCTCCGTGTTTGTCAGGCTGGAAAAAACAAGGCTCTGTTATCACCGGGCATCTCGTGCAGCAACAGCAGGAAGGCACACAGGCATTTATACAGGAGATGAAAGAGAAAGACAAGGCTGTTGCTCTTCAGTAATTCATTCCTCTCAAAGCAATAAAAGACACACATACAACACACACAGAGCTGCAGTTTCTATTCCCTCCAGTTCAGCTCTTTTCTTCATCAGACCTGAGTCAAGCAGCGTCTGCAGCACCAGATGCATGAGGGGCAAGTTTAGATCAACTCAGGGAAAGTATTTTGAAATCGATATCAGTTGGCTTTTTGTGATTGACAGCTCACCTGACACTTACCTGAATTTCCCAGAGGCTACAAACACGGTTTCCACTTTTCCACAATTCAGGGTCATAGGATCAACTCTTCAAATCTTGAGGAAAACCCTGTAATGGAGATTTTAGATGAGAGGCAGATGAGCAGTCATGTGTTCAAATGGGTTTCACCAGGATGTCTTCACTTGGCAGTTTCATGATTTTTGAAAAAAGGGCCTGTGATTTCCAAATTGAAGTCCAACTGATTGTGGGAACCCTGAATGAACGCCATCCATCTGGTGCTCGATGTAGATCGAAACCAAACCAGCCAACAAATCACTTCCCCATGCTGCTCCACATCAGGGCTCTCTTAGCAGTGTTTGCAAGTAAAGCGAAAATCGGAAATGAAACATGCAAGAACCCAGAGGTATCGTGATTGCGGCTCATTTAAAGGAGCACGCCCTCTGTAGCCGTACACACACCGAGCAGCCATGCCATCGTGTTCTTCATGTGCAGCCAAAGACTGTGAGGCCTTGGCCCCCAGCAGCAGCACAGAGACTCAGATACTGACTGTTACTGCAGGCAGTGTGACTGGTCAGATATGCTCTCCAGCAGCGCTCACACTTCCCTGCTGCTTTAGGGAAACTGAAGTGAGCTGGTAGCCTGGTTTTAGAGACGTGTAACCACACTAATTGGAAGTAAACATTTTTGGCCGGTGAACACATCCTGCTAGCTGCTTTGTAAAGCTGTTAAGGCACTGAAAGCAGTAAAGGGGAATCAGTGCTTACAGTGCATTACTGCTGCACACACTTCTATCTTTCATTCAGAGAAACAGACAAAGAGGAAAAGTTTAGAGCTGATTGGAGCAGAGAGACACACACTGTGCAGATCTCGCTGTCCCAATGCACTATCACCATCTAGGTCTCCTTTTTTTTTTTTTGTAACACTTAAAGGCAGACTTTGCAGGGTTTTTTTAGTGGAGTGCGCACCACTTTGTTTACTAATGTAAAGGATGCATTTGTGAATTTGAGGAAGGATAAAACCCCTCAGCTTCATAATCTGAGCTTTGACAACTTTTAAATGTCTCCCAGTGTTTTGATATCACATGATGAAAATGTTTTTTTAAAAATGAGCAAAATGCCCTTATATGTTGGGTTGTAATGGGGTAAAAACAGCTGTGCTGAACTCATGAGGCATGTATAGGTTGAGTTCTTTGAGAACTGATTAACATTCATTATCTTTTAGCACATCATAACAAAGTGGCATGCACTGCTCTTTGAAACTACTTGCTCGAGTGTTGAATGTTACCCAGATAGAAACAGCCGGTGGGCGTTTTGTGCGTGGAAAACAGACGACATTTTCAGCTAGATCAGTTTTGTAACTCTGGGCTTTTTTAGTGGGCATCTTTAACATTTAGCTGTGATGTTTGTGTGTGTTCAGTCTGTCGCCCTCTTTTGTAAAACCTTTATTCAAAGGCACGATGGACTGAATGACAATCAGGAAGAGATGTCAGTTTTCGCCTGTGAAGTCTCTAAATCAGACACTTAGAGTTACCAAGTGATTCCTCACAAGTGAAATATCAAATCTGTTTTAATCGTTACCTTTGAATCTTTTTTTTTCTGCACATTTTCTCGATCATTTATTTAATGTTTTTAACTGACGGCACATACTTTGTATATCATATTTTTAATCGAGAGGATCAATGACCAATAGATTTAATCGTCAGGGTGAGAACTTCAAATCAAGACATAAGCTGGTGTAATCGCATCTGTGGCTGGAAAATGAGTCTTTAAAACTCAAGTTGGCTGGAGAACGGAGGAAGTGGCTGGTTAATTGCTGGACTTGCACACCGCTGTGGTGTGCTGACTCCCTTTTTTCAACTCTTTTGTCCCATCATTCCTCCAGGTATAAACCATCAGTTTTGCTCATGATGAAAACTCCCTTCTTTAGTGTCCAGCTGATGATTTTCCTTCCTAAATGCCTTCCAATTAAAGAAAAAAAAAGATCTTTAATGAATTTCTTTGTATTTTAAGATTTTTGTGACAGGCATCTCTCTCTTCATCTCAATGTGAAAGTGAAAAAAACTTTTGTTCTCTCTGCTGGTGGACCAACATTTGAGTAATTCAGAGGATAATTGGGTTTGTTAGGTACCTGATTCTGAAATAATTTACAGCCTGTGTGTGTGTGCGTGTGCATGTGGGCGCGCACGTATGTACACACGCGCGTCTGTGTGTCTGGTGGGTGTGTGTTTACCTACATGAGTCCATGCCTTAACATGTGCAGTAGCTGCTTGACGGATACTGATTCCAAATCGACTCTACAGGGCAAACAGACGAGTAGCTCCCATGACGCTCCTGTCTTCTCCTGCAGACCTGAAATTCCGGTTTTGAGGTTGTTTCGCTCATCTGAGAAGTCTTGAGGAGTGCTGTTTTTTGTTTTTTTTTGTTTGTTTTTAACGTCACCTGCTTTGCCAATTGGTGGTTCTGCTTTTTGGCGATGCATTTAAGTGATAAGCCTCACCGGAGCTTCCTCAGGGTTTATCAGATGGCTGAGACGGCGTTTCAGACAGAAAAAGAGCCTTGTCCGGTGGGGTTTTCTGGTTTTCCAAGAAGCAAATTCCCCCAGGCTTCCCTCACTTGCCAGGAAATGAACTGAAAAAACATGGTCATTCCCAGGCCTTGAGAAGTCTGGAAGTTGCACAGTATGTCATGGAAAAGCCTGGAAAACATTGTTCTTTGGTGCTCAACTCTTGGCATCTTGCGTAAGCTTGCATGTTCTGGCCTTTCTTGTGCTGTGAAGAAGAATAATGTCACTGTCAGGTGAAAACCCCTTATCAACAAAATGAACAACAAAAATCAAATGTCAGTTTTTCTTTTCTTTTTTCTTTTCTTTTCTTTTAAGACTGACCACAAGACATTTCTGAGTTAATGTTGATGTATTTTGGAAGGGTTTTGATGATGATCTCAGCCCTCAGAGGAGCATGGAGACCTTCAGCTGAAAGCGGAAAAACTGAAAAGCTGTGAGGTTTTCGCACGACTGTTAACCTCATGTGGCCCTGCAAAGACAGACGGCAGGAGCTGCTTTTTGTGTGATTTCCAGATCAAAGGAAATGAGGAGGTATTTAGGTTTCATATCAGTTTAATGACACCCACCAGCGGCACTCGTACCAAGCATCAGCCCAGGTGACTGACAGGCCTCCTGCTCCCCGATTCAAGCGGCTCCACGTGTTTGGCTGCAGGGCAGTGCAGCGACGGCTGGACATAGAAACCTTCAAATGAAATAAAAATAAATAAATAAACAACAAAGAAAGGGGAACGCCACTCGTTTTAAGAACTGTCAGGACAGTTTGTTGCATGTTTGTGAACCTGCAGACTCTGGAGCCATAACATGCAAAATCAAGTTTATACTCCAGATATAAACCAGAATTTAAACTTCATTTGGGTGCAAGATAGAGTAAAATGTCCTCAAGTCTTAATGGGTGGCACTCCCCCACCTTTTTTTTTTTTTTTTTTCCTTTTTTAAGGTTTGGAAAAGTCTGGAATTTTCAAATCACAGCTGCACAGGGTCCCTGTTCAGCCCCACTTTTTTTAACCTCTCGAATAATATGTGAAATTTCCGTGACCTGACTGACTATGGAAAACAGTTTTATGTATTTTATTTGATGATATGTTTCACTGGGATTTTCAAAGTTTGTCATGCAGGAAAGGCTTTCATTGAACGTCCATGCTGCTTTTTGTTTTGTTTTGTTTTGTTTTTTTTAAACAGCACACAGCAACATCCACACACATTGACGCACGTTCAGGCCGGAGTGTGTCCACTGCAGTGGCACAGTTCAGGCTGGAGTGCCTCCCACAGCAGCACCTGGACACAAGCTGTTGAGGATTTCCTGGCTAGGTGAGACATTTTGCTTCTTGGAAAAAAAGAAAGAAAACAAAACCCTGCAGGACTTACCACTGGTTTCAAAGAAAGGAAAAAAAAAAGAACAGTGGTTTGTGAGGTTTCTGGTTTCAGGACGTTTCCTCTCTGATAGGCACCGTGACCACTACTGACCGACCAGCCTAACTCTGAAAATATGTGAAAAAAAAAATCAGAAAGCAAATGAATTCTTCCTGGAATGGACTGTTGTGGTTTCCAGTCTCTTCCTCTTCCTCTTGTATAGTTTCTGATTGTGTCGATCTGTTGCAGTATTGACAGACTTTATTGAGACGTTCGTTTCCAACAACCACACCACACAGCATTTTCTCTGTTTTTGTAAATCTTACTGGTATTGTTAAAAAAAGAAAGAAAAATAGACTTCACTTTGCATTTTTTTGTTTTGCTTACCTTGCAAATACAGTTTTTGTAAAAGTCGTGAACGGTGTCAGTGTCGTCTGTGTGTGTTTGATGCTGCGCTGAACAAACATCCTGCTCTGAGGCCAACACACCACACACACATATGAAGGGTTTTTTAATGCACTCAAACAGGTGTACAAGAAAAAACAGATTTGAGGGCAAAACTGTCGACACATAAATTTGAGTAAAATGCAATTAAAAACTTTTGTTTGCTTTCTGTTGGGCGGGGCCTACACTGACAGACACGCCTCTATTGGCCAGTCAGAGTGACAGTTACGATGTAATGCTGTTACCCAATCAGAACGGCCCCTGTACTGTTGTGCTATAACTGTGGGTGTCGCCAAGCTGACACCCTGACCGAGACCGGCCAATAGAGACGTGTCTGTCAGCGTTGGCCCCGCCCACAAGATTCAGCTCAACAACATGCAAAACTTCTGGATTTGGAAACAAAGGTTTTTGATTTGAATTCTAATCACAAAATTATTTTACTTGCAATAACACATTTTTTTTTTTATTTCAATGTTGATCGTTTTGATCTAAAACTTTTTTTTTTTTTTTGATGACAAACCTGTTTGTAAAATAAAAGAAAGAGAAAACACTCCATGGACTTGTTTCTGTTCAGAGATACAACCTAGATAAAAGTTTGCTCTGCAGACTCAAAACCTGGGGCAGAAAGCCAGGCGCACTGACATGGAGAAGACGTCAAACAGCTGAATGAAAGGGGAAAAAAATATAGATGACGGCGGTGATTTACTTACATGATGGAAAAAATAACAAATGCTGAAAAGCTAAAACGTTCACTGTGATTGTCTAAGTTTTCTGAGACGTTCACCAACATCCCTTCACCTTCAAGAACATTTGATTTGCGCCCGCGGTGCGTTCACATGCAGGAGGGAAGCTCCAACATCTGGGACTTGACAAGTTGGCTGCTGAACACTGTTGCATTCAAGTGCTGTTACCAGAAATCAGATCTCAGTTATCAGTTATCAGATTTAACTCACAAACGAGAAACAAAGCTTCATCTTGCCACTGAGTGCCACAAAATTCGATTTTTCTGCCAGGTTGTGGTGGCTCAAAGTTGTTGCACCAAGACTTGGGCAAACTTTTCTGACTTTGCAACTTATCCGATCTGACACCGAATTGCGTTTGTGTGAAATTTCCAAGTAGGAAAAGCAGGGTGATGTAATACTGTTGAAAATCTATTTTGATGTGGAGAAAAACTATTAGATCACAGGCTCAGTTTAATGTGTCTTGCTCTGATTCACACTGACCAGTAATTTTTCTCTTCCTTTCATGCTTGATAATATTTGACTTAAGTTTTGCTACCAGGCCTCAGCTCAAACTGAAGATTATTTAACTCAGAAGTGTGTGTGTGTGTGTTCCACTGTGAAGTGATGCATCTCTTGATAAATGATGGTTGGATTATAACAGAAACATCTCAAGTCTCCTTTGGACTCCTTATGCACACACACACACACACAGCTGTTTGCTCTCACACAGGACCATCTGAGACTCCACGGTATTAGACGTGGTGTGTTTATGGAAACCGAAGCCCCCTCTGAATACACTGAACAACAATCTGTATTTACAAAACCCTCCATACTGATAAATAGAGGCACTGACAAACAGGTGGGCTGGTTTCTTTGAAGCTGAGCCTCTGTCATGGCCGGCAGACTCACATTAGCTCTGCTGCTGGAGCGAGGCTGGCAGTGCAGTCCGCTCTGCTGTGAAGCCACCCGCTGAAGGAGAGGACCGTTGGCTGCTGACATTCAAAATGTAATTCCTCTTCTAGCACTTAGTGTGCCTCACGCAATGGGACTTTTATATCACTCATATATGTTTTCTTAATTTGGGCCTGGCAGCATGTTATTATAGAGAGGTGACTGGCGTTGTGGTGAAGGTGTGAACTGATGATGCAACTGAAGACGAGGACAGAGAAAAAAAAACTCTGGTTTTCTCTCAGATGTCAGTTACCTATGATGTTCAAGTCGTTTCAGGAGTTTGTACCCACTGACATACCGGAATTGTAACATTTTCCATTTAAAAACTTAAGTAAGCTGTCATTTCATCTTCAAAGTTGCATCGCATCAGTTCAGAACAGGCTCTCTGTTTTTGGGCTCGCTCAGATGAAAGATGATCAACATGAAGAAACATGGCGGTCTGTCTGGCTGTGGCTCTGTGGTCCTGTGTTGCACTGAGAGAGTCGGTCAAAGATGGCCGTTGTCATGCTGTTGTGACCAAAGATAGCCCAGGACAAAATTCTGACAGTGTCAGAAATTTAGGACAACCATCTCACAGTGTGACTGACCTCTGTCTACGAACCAACCAATAGGAACGCACTGATCAACACACATGACACTGGCGCCAAACCCAGTGATGGAAGAAAAACAAAGAAAATGAAGAAAACAACCGGGTCCACATTCTCCTCCTCTTCCTCTTTGGATCTTTGTCCAAACACGTTAATATGGCTTAATATTAATAATTAACGTTAATACCGTTATTGCAAGGCTCCATTCTTGCTGAGCTTCACTGTTTTCCCCCCACAGCGGCGCAGGTAGATGTTGTACGCTGATGATGTTTGACTCGTGTTGTCGCCCATAAGATTCAGTCAGCTTGAGCATCATCTCAAGTCGATATATCAGTTCTGGAAAAAAACACAGGATGCCATTCATTTTCAACAGGCTCTGTTCTCCTTATCAGCTGACTTAAGAAAGGATCAACACCAAATTCTTTATTTATGATCATTTCCGTGTCTCAGCCTCGGCCTGACACGGCGCACAGATAACCACTTATGTGTAGCTTTCGTCATGAACCTCTCCTTTAACATTTCGCATTTGATTTTGGCTCACTGGCTGCTTTTGTGGTGGAGAAATTGGTCTCTGTGGCTCTTTTACAATACATGTCTCCTTTGTATGATTACTGAATGTCACTGCAAGATGGTGGCTCTGGAAAGAAGTACTTGCCTGTTGATTCCTAAATATTATAGAGGGACGAGGGAAATCATATGAAAAACTGAAATGATCTGGTGGACATTTCACCATTATTTCTCTTTCAGTTAATTAGGTGGAACATTTAATTAGGTGACACAGTGAAGTCTAAAATCATACTTTACTCTTTGACATAACCGACTGATTATTCACATGCCTCACACTGAAGTCCATAAACAGCACACACACGCACACGCACACACACACACAACAGCAGCAGCAGCAGCAGGTTAACCTGAAAGACGGGCCATCAATCAAACCCCGGAAGGAGCTCATTCTCTGCTGCATATATTATAACAAGAGGCAAAGTCAGCAGGAGTGGAGTGTATTTTTAGCACTTCCGTCAAGTCATAGTGCCAGAAGTGAGAAGAGGAAGAAGAAGCATCATGAAGTGCAGGCTGAGCCGTGCAGCTGCAGCTCTGCAGGCTGCAACGCTTCAGCTGAGCTCTGACTCTAAACAAATGACCTGGATCCACCACACAGTGACAGCCATTACAGGCCGCCGGGCAGCTACGGCTGTGGTCTGTGTGTGTGTGTGTGTGTGTGTGTGTGTGTGTGTGTGTGTGTGTGTGTGTGTGTGTGTGTGTGTGTGTGTGTGTGCGGGTGGCGGCGC
>OMLB01026378.1:7206-22848 GCA_900302555.1 Myripristis jacobus | reverse complement strand
CAGATATCAAACCGCAGCAAAAGCTCCGTTGCGTTTAAGGTTGAGAAATGCCTGGGAAAATGTAGCTTCTGCGGACGCTACCGCGCTATTTGATCAGTAAAATAGTTTCACTACTTAAAAGCTGTTTGATTTGGAAAACAGCGACGCTACGACCACGCTACTGATAAATGTAGTTAAACTAGTGATGTCGCTACTTGTAACACCGCTACTGCCCAACACTGGAAATCAACATTGTCTCTTGGCAGATAAGGATTTATGCAATGTCACACTAACAGATAGCTCTCTTTTAGTGGGGATTTTTCATAAACCATTCTAGTCATTGCATCAAGCAGAAGAACAAAGTATGAAAACAAACACAAGCCACATTCTTAAGGCCGATTTATGGTTCTGCGGACACTGGACACCGCGTGCATGCAGTTGCTCTGCAGGTGATGTGTGCCTCTTCATGCTTCTGCGTCCTGTCGGTCTAGTACACTAAGCAATTCCCCGCCGATGTATTGTTACCATATTGTTACCTACACTGACAAGCCTTTTCAAAAACCTTATTTGTGGCATTGTAAATAAACAGTCATGTTTTTACAAAACTCACTTGTTTTATTTTCTCAAACAAGTAGTGCAAAACAAGGTGCAAAATAATTTAAATGCGCACGTTAAGTACAAATGGTGCAAAAGAATTTAAATGCGCAAATCAATACAAACAAAAGGTGCAAAGTAGTGAGGTGAAAACTACTGGAATGTGGTACTACAGCAGGCAGTGAAGCCGGAGGGGCGAAATGCCGGAAATGATGTAGTTCAGCGGACCAATCGTAGCTCTTGTGGTCTGCGTAGGGTTTGTGTAGTTCCAACGTGTAGTTACAATTTTTGGGAGGTGCATGGCAATTCTCTGCGGTGGTCGCAGACGGCCCGCAAGGGACGCATTTGCTACAAAAACCCTCCATAAGCTATGCGTACACAGAACCATAAATCAGCCTTTAGGCTTTGACTTTTTCCAGCTCAGTGGGAGATGAGATGAAAAAGGTTTTTTGGTCAGAGGAGAATGTGTGTAAAGAGAAAAGGATATTCATAATACAAGAATATCCTGAACCATGGACCTTACTGTTAGTAACATCCACCTTTTGCCTACAAATCAAGGGAAGATTAACAAAACAAAATGTGAGAGACTGATACGACTCTGATCAGTGACGATACTGGTCTGAGAAGCTGCCATCAGATCCCCGTACCAACGTAGAAGGCTGGATATACTACATTGTGTCATGATTTCCCAACTGCATAAGGAAGGATACCAATGAGGTAATGTACAATAGGGTGTTTCTCAACCCACAGTTGGCAGCATTGGTGAGGTCACTAATCAGACTGAACTGAATCTTGATAGAATATTTGGTGCGCACCAGGGCTCAATTATGAATTGCATCTAGGGGATAAACAAAGCAGGGTCCGACTCAGCCACAGGTGTGAAAGCAACCTAAGCCCATTTAAAAAACAAACAGTTGGCAGTCTATTTCTTACGGAATATAGCTAATTAACGTTTTAACTGTACACATGAATGGTTTAAGACTAAGGTTGTCAGGATGTTAACAGAAAAAAGGTGAACAGACAACCTTAGCGAGCAAAGCGGGTTCCCATTCAGCAACATTCATTAGTGGTTTGGAAGTACAAGTGTGAGGACATACAAGCATGCCATGAGCACCAAGGTGAAGTAGTACACCATATGTGTGGGGAGAGAGGGCCTGTGCACCAATATAGGAAGTTTCTCCTGTCAACTTACTCAATGAACATGCCCGTAAAAGAAAGAGGGATCATTTAAAAGTGATAGGATAAGCAGAGAAATCAAATCGTTTGAAATTTGTGAAGGTTTTACTGGCTGAATTTTTTATTTATGCCCCCTAGGGCAGCATGAGGTCCAGAGTAAAGATATTAGCTGTGTTTCAATTCAGCGGCCACCTCCTTCGAGGGTTGCATTTCAAGATTGTATAGGTCATGGTCGCTCATCAAGGCTGTACCAATCCAAAGTGTCCTTCAAATGTGGCCCAGATATGCAGCCTTCCTTTATCAGGATTTGGGGGACACTCTAGTGTATCCTTTGCTGTCCTCCATATGCCAAGATCTGTTTTGCGCAGCTGTCATTTTGAAATGTTACTGTGGTGACAAGTGAAAAGGAAGGTCAAGACTACATACAAATGTAAATGCAAGTTATTACCTCTGCCAAGCAGGATACCTCAATAAAGTTATGAATGGATGTGCATAAAATTTGGAAGAAAGGTTGGCCATGAGGCAACGAAGAAATGAT
Organism: Myripristis jacobus; assembly: GCA_900302555.1. Lineage (NCBI taxonomy): Eukaryota > Metazoa > Chordata > Actinopteri > Holocentriformes > Holocentridae > Myripristis > Myripristis jacobus. The sequence goes on along the minus strand of OMLB01026378.1, from coordinate 20,561 downwards.
TGACTTTTCATACTGATTGGCCAAAGGGAGCATGGGAATGGGCAGGGTTTCTCAGGAAAAAACATTTAACTTCTGAACAGATGATCTAACCCCTGAATTTGGAACCAGCTATTCATTTGTCCAGGAAGTAAAGGCTTGGGAGCTCATTTCATGGTATCTTTAATTTGTAAGGTTGATAGATTAAAGAGATGCTATGGTTACCTTAAACTAGCTTGCAACTTAAAAAAAAAGGAAAAGGAAAGAGTAGAAAAGTGTAATCCTGTGTTGTTGTGTTCTTACCCTGGCAGTGAGAGCTGTTGATGCGCTTGTAACCTTGAGGACAGTCCAACAGAGGGATAGCTGAGGAAGGGGGACAGGGAAGACAAAAATGGGGAGAGGGAAGAGCAGGGTAAACATGTTATTGTCTAGTCATTGTGTCATTCAAATATTTCCTATATGGTTAACAGAGCAGAAGCAATAACATTAGCAGTGCTGGTACTAGCATCTTCTATCAACTACTGTCTAGGTAGGGGACTTCTCCAGGTTTTACAATAGCCCCGATTGGTGAAGTTCTTTCATATATGGAGATAATACAGCATCACACTTCATTATAGATTCTCCTCTAAAAATGTGGCAGTTTCTAGCAAATGATACATCATATAGTGTCACTCAATACTTTTTTCTGAAACCTTACGATCTGCAGATAGCAGCAAGTATAAATTAAACCCCAACCTTTGTAACTGAAAATCTGCACACCAGCGCAAATTCCTAATATTAAAGGGATCAAAAACACTGGAACATATTTTTGAGGTGCTGAATGATATCTAAGTGTTGCTTGAGGTAGACAGTGGCACTAGGCATCACCTCCACGAAATGCATATGTTTGCATATAGATGCTAAATTAACAATTCCCTTTTTTGCATGGTTAAAAATCAAAACTAGGTGAACATCACTAGATAATTCATAGTGTTGTATTTTCATTTGCCTCTGTGTAATCAGACTGATTTGATTTGATTTGATTTGTGAGACTGTATTTTCCCCTAACATAACTATTAAAACTGTCAACAGCAAACACCTTTTGTGTACAACAGAATTTCTAGGGCAATAGCTGTTGAAATTAATATCTTTAACAGTACTTTTCCTAACTGTTTCAGGTACATAATGGCTGCACACACAACAGTACAGTAAATACTGTATTCTATCAACTTGCTAGGCTGTAATAAGGAGATTCTCCATTGTTCTGGTCATTCAATCAACTGCTCCTTGCATTGTGAATTTCAATAAATCATGTGTCTTTCTGGATTTTTTAATTTTTTTTTGTTATTATTAAGTGTCAAAACACCAAACATCAAATCCTGGTACAATTTGTCTTGGTGGACAAGTGAGCAAGTATCACCCAACACACTGGCTGGAAACTTTAACTCTAAATTTCCAGCAATATTTTAATACTTCCATATACACAGTTTTTGTTAATGCCATGAATGTTATTTACTGACAACCTCTGATGCAAAGTGGGGATCAGTCATTTTTTAATCCCTTCTATCTGTATTTGTCAGTTTTTTCCTCCTTTTTTACCTGTCTTTCTTTCTGCCTTACTGCTGTGAGGATTGCTCTAAAATTTTGAATATTTAGAGGACATATGCCAAGTTCTTTTCTGTATGCAGGAAAACCTAAAAAATCACTTGTTTTTCTCTCTTCCTCTGTTTTCTGTTTTTGGTCTCTTTCTGCATCTCTCTCTCAACAGATCAGATCTGATCACAAACATTAAGAATTCTTCGAGGTCATACAGGGTTAAAATTCTCTCTCTCTCTCTCTCTCTCTCTCTCTCTCTCTCTCTCTCAGGAAGGAGAAATGTGCTTTTACAGCTTGTTTTGTCCATGAGGTTCAAAGGCCAGTGGGAAAAACAGGTTTACAGGCTTGAGTGGAAGTGAAGTACAAACAAATTAAACTCAGAAGAGAATCGTTTTACCAACCAAAATGATTGTTATACATTTTCCATAGAAATATGTAAGCATACCTATAAACTTTAAGTAAACCATGGCACCAAGAAGACATGATATTGAGTAGATTACAAATAATAATAATTAAAAAAAAAAAAATAGGGAAACAAAGTGACATTCAGTGTTATTGAATAATACCAATTAAAACTGAATTTACACAATTCATTGAGATATTTATAAATTATTGTGTAAATGTGTTAAGCAACAATATGCTAAAATATGAGTTGAATATGAGTATAATATATTTTATTTAGTGAATCAAAATTAATTTTATCTAGACATTTAGTAAGGTTATATGAATTTCACGAGATTTTCAAGATATTTAGTAAATACAAAACAATTTTGTCTAGATATCAATTTAAAACATGTTCACTGACTCATGCAGTGGATTAAATTGATTAAGTTACTTTAGGTAGATATAAGTTAACTGTTACTTTGTTATACTGTATTTTACAAATTGCTCACCAAATATAACCGAAGTTTTGGCAATACAGTTTATTTAACTACTGCCGGTGAAATAAGCATATTAAATTACAGCCTCCTGAACTGAACTGGTGGGCTCACTGATAGAAACTGAGATAGAGAGTCAGGGGAAGACAGGGAGAACAAAAGGCAAAGAGAGAGAAAGAGAGAGGAACAGACAGAGGTGGAGCCCGAGGCCATGCTACTGAGAGCTCATGAAAGCACCACAGCGCCGCTGGCTCACGGTGAGGTACAGCCTCTTCTGCTCGTCTTCTGCTCACAAACTAGGATCTGCTGTGGAGGTGCACAGAGGCACCAGTGAAGGGGTGGTACCCAACTACCTGAAAGCAGATTGCCAACTTGTTCAGTGGGGAACAACAAGGCGATGTTTGTTTGACGGTTAAAGCCAGATCCTTAACAGCTACAAGTGTCTCCGAGGCACAATGAGGCAGTTCAACTGCAAAGCCAGTGCAATGCAAACCTCCCGCCCCTGTCATTCCTTAGAAGGAACAGATGGAAGGAGAACTGTGGTGCTTTGTAGCACCTCCCACTTCATTCTAAACAGAAACAAGGGGCTTAGAGGCAGAAACTTTGAAAGGCTGGGAAACAGGACCACACCAGTGATTTTGAATGTTTGGCTAATTAACTACAACTAGCCACATTGTACATTGCAACAAACCATTTTGCAAATCATGTAGGAGTACTAAGAATTCTGCAACATACAATCAAATTGTGATTTTAAAATTTGAGTTTTTGGCTGAGACACCTACCTTTTAATGTTCTGGTTCTGAAGCTAACAAAGTGGTGGCACTTCATAAACCATCGAACTGATAATTCACTGTGTAAAGCAAATGTGTGAAGAAAGTTCAAATTCTAAGAAAGTCTAAGAAAGTTCATTTGCATATGATAATGGAATGAATAGAATCCATCCAATGGTTTAGGGAAAAGATTTGCAGAAATGTGAAGTATACTGTTTGTAGATATTAAGCTAAACATGCAAAATCAGTGGTATGGTCCTCTAAAGGGGTGGTTAACCCAGTTAAGAACAGGGATTTTATTATTTGGTATTATTCTTGTGTACTATCTTCATCACCCACCAAGATCTGAGAGTTAGCTATACCGGGAATGTAGTTTCTGGAGAAAACCAATACCTATACAAAGCAATGTGTACATGTCATATGCCAAGGTGGACCAAAAGGTTAGCTACACCAGAGGGAGGCTACACACAGTGCAATAATAAAATAAGCTGTTGTGATTATCTGATAGCTATCAAATCAAAAGGGTTTAATCTGTTTGCAGAGGAGTATTGTCTGAGCTGAGCAGGATATGATGCTTTGATACGTGTCTGATAGCTGCAGGGTAACAGGCTGCTATGTGGGAGAAATGAGCTTTTTATTAACTTCCTCTGAGGCTATTCATGTGAAACTACCCACCCACACCTCCCCTTTAGTTGAATAAGGGGAAACAGCACTCACATACACACAAGAGAATGCATTCACACACACAAGCATGTCTTCTCATGCTCTAGATCTCATAGCTCTGGCTTCGAAGACAAATTCCATAGTTCTATAAATGGAGTGGGGCTGAATAGCTACCAGCTACCACATACAGAGCAGAGCCTCAACCAGGCTCCCAACCTTCTTTCCCCCTGCTTCCTCTGGGTAATAACCTCTCTAAAATAAGCCCAGGAAGTGAAGGGGTATGGGGGGAACACCAAGTGCCACCATGCTATTTAGTGATTTTACCCCACTGGAAATAACTCCCAGGGTGAAAGTCGCCTGTCTTTTTATACCCAGGCAAACACAAGGGTCATATAATGTTTCCAACTTGCTGTGACTCGGCATCTTTATTTTGCCTGTTGCTAGTCAAAGCAAAATATTGGGAGAGCAACTCTTTAAGCTGCATTAAGACACATTTGTAAGTGTAGATTTTCAGCCAGCTGGAGCTTTTGGCTTCAACTGTATCTAGGGAAGATGCTATGGATGTGCCAGACGTTACACTGAGGTTCCTAAAACTATATTTGCGAGTACTGTGTTGGTGTTTCTCTAAGAGGCAGGATAACAGTGGCTTAAGGTTATCAGTCTGAATGTGCAGTGGGGCGTGGAGACTGCTTCTGTTGGTCTGCTAACGTCATGTAAATGTAACTCTGAATGGTAACAAAGGAAGGCTTCTAGTTGCTCAGTGGAACAGTTGGATAAGGATCATAGATAACAACATGGCCTCTCATCCCCATTAATGTTTGTCACAGTACCTTTATGTAGTTTGAATCTTTTAGAATTTAAATGTATTACTTAGGTATATATTTTTCTTTAGGATGACCAGTCAATGGATTCACTGCTATGTCTACTGAGATGCTGCAATAACTGGCCTGCATTAAAGCAAAACTGAACTTTTGTAGACTGTTGGGTTGTATAATTACCTGGGTATGAGTCCACGTGGAGGTGAGATATCCTCAGTAGTTGCTCAGTGCTCCCCTGGGCTGCTAATCCACAATACAGTATTTCTATCTCAAGTGGATTATGCCAATAAAAAAAGAAACTGGAAAGTAGATCCGGCAGGTAGCATCTGCAGGAAACCTCTGCAGAGTAATCTTGTGCTAGGAAAAGACTACCTGAGAGTACAGGGATATTTTTTTTAATTAGCATAATCCACTTTGTTCACATTCATTTATGCACTGAAAGTGTTATTTTGGGAGCTTTTTCTGCCATCGAAGTGAATGGAGGGACAGAAATGCAGCATTGTGGATTAGCAGCCCAGAGGAACATGGAGCAACTGATGAGGATATTTCACCTCCATGTGGACTCATATCACATCCAGGTAACAACCCAACACTCTACCAAAGTTCAGTTTGCTGTACGACTCCACAGCAAACTAAACTAAGAAAACCCTACAGTAATTACAGCCAGTTGGTTTCTTCCTGTCTTCCTTCGTTCTTGTCATGAGAATGGGAGTTCTCCCTACTGTGGCCACTAGCCTCACTTATAGCCACTACCTCTAGCCATACTCATACAACATGGCCACAGAAGATGGTAGCCACAGTATATTTTCCAAGATGTCCCCAACATAACTTAACAGCTGCGGATAATGTACAATATATCCGTGTTATATGTTATGTAAATGTGAAAAAAAATTGCACATGGCAGCTTTCCCACAATGGGAGATTAAATGACCATCCCACTGAAATTAATTACATGACACCATTTGTATGTAGCTTTTTGTCCATCTGACAAGTTCCCCACAGTCTTTAGATCTGAGACTAACATTCTATATCATTGTTCCAAATGTTTAATATAGAGTGGGAGAGATCAACTTGATATGTCTGGATTTGGGAGCCTCTTGTGTTCAGACTTGCGAACACTTCAGGGACAACAGAGAAGTGAAATTCTCTAGAAAGAATGTGGCTAGTGAGTCAGTAAGCAATACCAACTAGGTCATGTTTCAGAGGAATTGGATTAATTATGGAAATTCAGGAAGGACCGTGGACTGGAGTTGCTGCTGTTTGCCATGTGAGTCAACATAGCAACACTCCAGTGTTCACTGAACTTCACTGTTCATCCAACTGCAGGCACACACTCACTCCAAGTGCGTCATTTTGGTTCAGAAAGAATGAAAATACTGCCTCTTCTTTTGAAAGAAAGTGGAACTCTTATAGACTAGACTGAGCGTTACCATTAAATGAAGTCAGCAGCTACTGATTAGACTGTGTATACACACTATAAGCTACAGATTTTATGGGAAGAGTACTGTTCCTGTGGCTTTTGTATGAAATGGTGGGACTGTCTCCAGTATTAGTGATGCGAGTTAAACCTGTGATTATAAGGGGGAATAAATGCATTACTCATTCTTATACAGTGTCTAATAAGAACTATTTTAAAGGGTTTCAAAGCAATTATAATGTAGTGAAGTTAACAATGTGGATAATAAACTGCTCCTCCTCCTCCGCAGAATGAGTCGGATTTTCCTACAAAATAGACTTTGTAGGATAGACTTATACAATAATTATCCCTCTCAATAATCACTTATGAGCCACTAGAAGTGTGTGTTGGTGTGTGTGTCAGCCCATAGCAGCATGTAGTGTCAGATTGATAGCACAACATCCAATAGGAAGCTACAAAAATGGTGGACTGTGGAAAAAAGGAAATAGTGAGGCAAAAGGCCAAGCGGACAAAGCTCACCATCCTAGGAAATGAAAACTGGCTGCCAGCAGTTAGATTAGCTATGGAGGAGGGGCCAACTCTGAACGCTGTGTTTATAAACAGCAGCCGACAAATCCTCCTCATGCTGCCTTTAAGGATCCTTGGATGTCCACAATACTAGCAGACTAGACCAGGGACACTCAAATAGTTCAAGCCTTGGGCCAAGTTTGGAAAATGTGAGGGGTCATTCTGTCTAGGATGATGCAGGAACATCTGTGCCGTTGTACAATTATTGACAAAGAACTTGACCCACTGCACATCATCGTGCTTTGAATGCTTGCTGGACAGTAGCAATATTGATTTGTGACACAATGATATGATTGAGGAGCCCTGTCTCTACAAATTACATTCTCACACAGCTAAACTGTATTGTCAGTTTCGTTTGGAAGGTAACATGTTTTATCGCAGATTATGTTTGTGTGTAACGTATCACAAGAACGTTTGCAATTACTTACTTGAAAGTCTGTTCTAGGAGGGAAGCAGGATGGGAAATGAGTTCAAGTCCAGCGCAAAGTGACAGCGGTATTCATTTGGAAGAGTTAGGTACATTAGGTTACGTTACTGTGACCAAGTGTTTTCATACCTAAACCTAACCTTTCTCTAACCTTAACCAATTTGTTTTGGTGGCTGGACATAACAAAACTGGCTAGAATGCTGTCTGACAAAATATATAAGATATGTAGAAACATATTTGTGGTATGTCAGAAACAAATGTAACCTGTGACAAAGACATGATGATTATTAATATACAGAAACGAATGTAATCCACAACAAAATACGTTTCCCTCTAAACTTAAATAAGAATGTAGTTTAGCTGTATAGGAATGTCATTTTTAGGAGACAGGGTTAGATTGAGACAATATACAAAAAACAGGAAATTATTAAAAGAAACTGGGAGTTTCTTACCAAAAATATCATCAGATATCCAAAAAATGCAGAACAGACATTTGAAAAATTCCACCTACGGCTACTGTACTTACATGGATTCTTGGGACACTTCTGACATTTGTGGAAACCCCAGGATGTCCCAATGGTCCCACAGCAGTCCTCCTGTTTACTGAGACCAGGCAGAGCCTTCCCACACTGATTTATACAGATAGGCAGAGACAAAGAGTGAAAGAGTAGGATGGAAGGACAAGACAAGAAACAGAGAGAGAGAGAGAGAGAGAGAGAGAGAGAAACAAAACACAGCCAGATGAATGGGAATGCAAGTGTGGGAGAAAGAAATGGGAAGATGTTGAGGACAGGATTGAAAGATATGGGAGTAAAGTGAAAATGAAAGAGAGGAAAACAAAGCAATAACAAGAATGAGAGGAGCATGAAAAAGCAAGAAAGTGAATGGAAAAGTGGAGGCAGAGACAAAGAGAAAAGAATGATGAATCTCAGCATTTTTGTCGGAAAATGTGTTGTTCTGCACCCCACCTTACTAAACCTTATGTCTGATCCCAAGTGTCTGACAAAATAGCCACACCAACCTCCCTCTAGATGGACAGGTGGATGTTCCCAGAAATGCACACCTTTCTCCCTCTCTACTTCACAATCACTGTCAGACTGTCATTATTTTTACACGCACCATGTGACTGCAGAATGAAAGCCAAATTGAATGGTGATGTGTGGCAGATAAGAGGGTTTAATAACGTGGGGTGCATTGCTTTGGGTTCCAAGGCTATTTTCATGCACACAAAGGATTGTTCTAGATAAGATCTATATTTTCTGGGCATAAACAGGGATTATTGTATATCTGTTTGTAAATAATGATTGTAAATGTGTAAATAACTGGATATGGGGGAAAGTATAAACATATATTGTATACTACATGATGCCATACAGTGTATAGATGGATAGATAGATAGATAGATAGATAGATGCAATAGAGTAATAACCTAATATGTCTATATATTAGTAATATGGTTATGTATGATACTGTCAATTACCTTCTATCTAAACAAAGTTAAGACTATCTAGTTTGTATAAATAGGAGGAAGCTGAATAATTACCGATCATTATCCGATGGAGAGATTTCACAATTCTCCAGACTCCTTTTCCAATATGTTTGTGTTCTGATCATTTTGTAATGGTACCTCTGTCTGCCTCCAGGTGTAGCTTCAGACTTATGTGGTCAATTGTTGTTTAAGTTATAGAATGCTACACTTTTGGGTTGTTTGTCAGCAGCCGCTGTATATGCATGGGTTATGGGTCTGTTTTGGGCATTAGGTTATTATTGTTGTTATTTTATTATTATTATTTCCACACGGGAAGTGTTAAATGGGGGGAAGTGACGCACGGACGGGAGCGCGCATGGACAGGTGTGGAGATGGCGTCAGGGGGAACCAACGAGCAGGACGTTCAGGAATAGTTCACTATCGGATTTAAACTTAATTTCCAATTGGATTATACTTCCCTGGACTCAGCTGGATGGGACCCGAGTTTCCTGGACGGGTAGTGGTGAGGTCTGCATGGTTGGCGTGGCGTGTTGGACTGCGGCTTCTCGCCACGCTTCCACCTGTCGATTCATAATTTATTTTCAAGTACAACTTGGGCTTTGGACATTTTGAGTTTTGGGGACTTGGGGGGGAAATTCATATGAACTTTGGACTGGGCCGGGGTACGGTAATGCGGGTTTTGTTTATTGAGTAATAGATTGATTGAAAGCGTAATTGTGTGTTGGCAAGTGTGTGTAAGCCGGCGATTGTTTGTCTTGCAGTGTTCTGTTTGTTCTCTCAAATATTTTACGTTGATTACTTCAAGCAGAGGTTTTTTCGTTTGTTAATAATTTTTACTTAATTAAGGAGTAGAGAACGTTTTGATTTTGTGGCTATTTTTTTTAAGTTAAAAACATTTAATCACCAGCCAGTGGCTTCACCACATTGTCTGATTATATACGCCCGTCACCTTAAAAAATGCGTTGTGCTTTCTCCTTATCTTTAAAGCAGGGCGATTGTTACAATTTCTTTTGCACTGAGCTGTTCATGGTTGCATGCTATTTGATTTTGTCCCTCTCTGTTTGTTTGTTTTTTTATGTTCTCTTTCCTTTTACAAGTTTGAAATAAATAAAATAAATCAGCTGAAAGGTCTCTGGTTGGATTTACTTATACTGATTACCGTTTGGAATTATTGAAGGTTTGGACTAGAACATACTACTACCTACTGCATATTTGTATTGCATATTTTACAGTACTCTCTAATTTGGTCAATAGGCCGTTTGACACATGTCCAACTTGTTTTTAGTGTAAATTCTGCATCTCTTTGTCCCTGTGGCCCACGGACTGAAAAAATGCTTCAATGCCCTCAGTGACCTCATCTAGATTTACCTCTCCTCTCTGATTTGGTTGTTAGGTTGTATAGATTTACTATTGCTCTTCTTCACTGACACTGTTAGTCTGTTAGCAGTAACATTAACTGTTAATTTGATTGGTGATTTGATTTGACTGTCTTACTCGTAAAGCCGCTCACAGGGGACAGGCACGCAACTGGTGCTAAGCTATTTTTTTTTACTTCTTTAGACTACATTTCCATTAGTGACAACTAACAGAAATTTCAGTTCCCACAAGTTAAGTATACATCAGAGAACTTGAACAGAACAGAGCGATCACTGAACTGTTTGCCATGGTCATTTGGCCAGTACAGAATAAAATGGCACTTGTGGTTAGCTGCTACAGTGACAAGACATATTAGCTGGTTTATAAAGTGTATCATTAGCTTAATACCTGATATATTGTGCTGTGGCTGCTTGCTAAAAGCAGTAAATCAGCATAATTAGTTACCACCAGTTGGTCCAATAATCCTCAGTTACCCTCCAGTCCTGTTCACTTCCAATGCTGCAAGTCAGTTTATACGTCAGTTATGCTGCGTTCAATTTAAGTTGGTGGTGGGAAGTTGGATGTAGGAATTAGGTCATTTATGTGCCTTCAAGCTATACCGTGTTGGGTAAACATGGATGTCACTACAGTTTGTGTTTTAGTTACTTTGTCTGAGCACCAAAAACTGATTTCTAGATATGTGGCCTGCATGAGAGAAGATATTGAGAAAAGTAGCTATTGATAACTATGCTGATTAATCCAAAGCATGTTGTGCTGAAAATCTACAGTCTAGAGATATGTATTTTCTTGTGAGTAACCATATGGATATGGTGTCAGATCTTTCAGCATCAAGAACTTGGGTTGTTGCAAATCCTTGCCTGAGTTCCTGAATAGGTATTCTGAGTTGAGAGGGTATTTTGATTTTTTTCTTTAATTTCTTAGTGGGATGTTGGGAATCCTGAGTTCCAAGTTAGAATCAAATGCAGTGTTAGGCTGGTACAATGGCCACAGATCTTCACAACAATACATATAAACAGAGCAGGATGATCGAAGCCAATGCCTCAATCATCCAACTATTTTTTTTTTTTTTTTAAAGGGAAAGTCCATTTTACTCCATTCAAGTTCTGTGGTGTGCATATGTTTAGAGCAGCATTTGCATGTTTCAGTTTCAGCTAAATTTAGCTAACAGTCATTTCTGGCAACATACCTGACTCCCTGTGGTCTCCTGGAAGCAGCGGCCCAGCTGGCTCTTGGAGGTGACAGGCTGGTACTGCGGAGGCTGATAGCCATGCTGGCTGGGATACATCATGTTGTGGCCGTGGTGCTGGATCTTTTGGCTGCTCTCTGCATGGTGGTAGCTGTAGCTGGTGGAGGAAGAAGAGCCCGACTGGGAGCCCTTCATCGTGTGGCCATTGTGGTGATAGCTGTCCAACTGAGAGACCTGGTGGATCTGAACGGAGGCCTCTGGAGGATGTTTAATGTGGATGTTGACAATGCTGGGGCTGAACTTCACTGGGGGCATATTGCAGAGAGGGATTATGATCAATATCACAGTGCACTATCATTAAAGATGCTTTTCACAAGCATTTAAACACAAGAAATCTAACACTGATCCAGCATCACTGATCTGACCTTTACATATATCATTTGAATAACTTTAAATATAGTTTTCTTGTTACAAATATAGTTTTCATATCCTTTTTGGAAGGCTGGGGCCAAGGTGCTGTACCTGCTCTGCCCAGTGGGTCAGACAGCTCTGTTAAGATGTATTTTACCACCTAGTGTAAGGAACTGAACCAGCAATTCCTCTCATCTAGCCTAATCTAATCATCACTCCAAATACAAAGTAACATATAAACTAATTGTATTTTGAATGTCTTGTTTTTGTCTTACCAGGATTCTGCCCATTGTTATAGGTCAAAGGCAGCGTGTGTGTGGAGTACACTTGTGTTTGACTGTAACTGCCTGAAGTCTGCTGGTGTTGCTGGTGCCCATTCTGGATGGGCACCTGGCAGAACTTTCCAGTGAAGTTTGGCGGGCACTGGCACTTGTCCCTGGCACTGCACTTGCCACCATTCATGCAGGGCAGATGACACACCACTGAGAAAAGAAAAATGCATAGAAATTGAACATATTGCTAAGCATCTGCATTTAGCTACCCACAAGCTAGCCAGAAGTAACACACACAAACACATACAATTTCCGCTCCATTTCCTGGAATCATGTTCTGAAATCTGAAGATCCCAGACACACAGTCACAGCTTTGTTCAACAGTTTAAGTTTTTTTTAACCTCACATTAAAAAAATTAATCTAGCCGTATACAGCAACCATTATTTGAATCACCTATAGTCATTTACAAGGGGTTTCCATGCCTTTACATATTCAGCTCAGCGTCCAAATTGTCACCCCACTCTCTCACCATCAATATTCATCACCGTGGGGCGGATGGCAAATGATCCATTACACCCGCAGACTGCATAATTCCTCAGCAAACCCTCATTTAATTGAGCTGCCTAGTAATATATTCATGTATTCAGTTGGAGGGTTTGCTTGCCAGTTGAGCGCTGACACCATGTGCGCAGTCCCTGTTTAAGGAGAATAAGTGTTCAGGCCCAGATAAAAATGTTCTCAGACACCAGACTAAAATAACAGAGAACCAACCCCCCAACAGCATTATCTCTGTGCGTATGTCAGTGTGTCCATTCAAATGTGTTGCCGATATAGAATCTGTGTTAGATAGTGCAGTTATGCACACTGCATAACTGTACTGTCCAGGGTTCAGATTCACCCAGGGATTTTTGGTGCATGTCAACACCAATCTTTGCTCTCTCTTCACTGTGAACAATCTAAAAAAGCACAAATTCTATAAAAAATATTACCTGCTGGCAGCTTCAATCAAAAAATGTCTCTGCTGATACTGACCCACAAAATCCCCATCATCAACCCTCCAAGCCATGATAAAGTTCTTCAACTTATTGTGAGAGAAACTATTTATCAGCTTCATCAACTTCATGTCATTCATCAATAAGAGACAAAAGACCACCAATACAATCAAAAGTCAGTTAAACTTTCCATACCAGACCATACCAGTGATTCTGAATGTGTGACACATTTACTACAGTCTACTCACATTTTACATAGCAACAACCCATTCTTCAAGTCATGCGGGGTGCTAAAGATTTCAAAACACATTATCAAAATCCCTCCTTTTTAAATATCAAGTTTTGGCTGAAAAAGCCACCTTATAATGTTCTGCTTCTGTGGCTAACAATATTATCAACATTCATAAACTACAGAACTGATAAATGGCTGTGAAAAGCAGCCAAAGTTTCCTGGAGAACTATTTTTCAGTGGACTGACCATTTCAGGCACCCAATTTCAAGTCATCAAAGCACAACAGTGCTGCTGCTTTTAGGAA
>OMLB01026377.1:24432-37580 GCA_900302555.1 Myripristis jacobus | reverse complement strand
AGGCTGAAGGCATGGAGAGACATAAATTATTAAACAAGCAACCATTATGGAGAACACACAGCTACATGCCATCTTCAGCCATAAACCATGTTTTATAATATTAAAATAACATAAAGACGCATACATTCTTATCCACACAGACACATCGTTGCATTCTGTGCTTGAACAAACATGTCTGTCTGAGGCAGAGCATCTCTAATCACAGTTAATGCCAACTCCACTACCTTCTCATCAGCTTGGCATTCATTTTCACCCATTTTCACCTTGAGGAGGTGTGGTCACGGCTCCTCCTAGTGGTAAACGCCAGACTCTAGGAGCGACCACTCCACTTCTATAAAGATATAATCTTTACTTCAGGATATTAACTTTGAAAACCTGTTAAAATGTTGCCCATAGCCACCAAGGTCTCTGAAACTCAATTTCCCCCCACATAGTACTCAGGCTGCTGTGTGACTTAGCCTGGTTGTTGGGGCTTTTGCACATATAGCCTACAGAAAAGTGGATTTGTCTCTAATCTAATTTCACCCCTGATGCAAATCAGCTTAGGCCTTTGGATCCAGAATCCAGGCATCTCTCCTCTCTTCTGGGCAGCTTTTACACTGCAACACTTCAGGCACAGTGCTGGCTCCACCTTCGCTATCGATGCTGATGCCAAAAACTGCTCTGATCTGCTCATCTGTCCCAATTTCTGTGATCTGTTGAGAGTAAAAATAGATGCGCCTAACACTTTGATGGCATGATTATATAAATAAATATCAAAATCAAAAGGACCCTTGCTGGTTGCTATTGTCAAAGGCATTGTGCTTCAGTCAATACAGCAATGACACTGACATATCCACATTTTTATAGTAGAGGATATTGTATAAGAGATGCAAGAAAAAAAACACAAGTGAAGCACAATTAATGATTTCCCTGCAGATTCATCCCTCTATGGCCATTCAATAGTGATAGACTCTTCCCACTGCAGTACGTGTATCAGATGAACCCACTGCAGTGAGGAGGATCTCTGAACTCCTGACACGGCTAAAGTGGGTGCAACCATCAATAGCACACTGCCATGACTTCAACCAATACTGCACTTCGACCAATATTTTCAGGAGTAGCTGGCCGGCTGGCACCCTGTGAATCAGCAGTGAGGTGGCTTGTACTTCATCTATCCTGTTGGCTCAGTGGTTTCTAGCCGGCCTGCCTGTCTGGGGAGTTACACACCGTCTTGTTGGAAGACAGGGATGTTGAATTAGTGATGAGCTGAGGAGACTGACAGTGACCTGAGCAGGGGACAGGAGCTGACTCACCTTGCCTGGAGGGGACAAAAAGACAAACTCATGCAGGAATGCACACTGAATGATCCTCTACTGCTGAGGAAAGAGACACAAAGGACAGGGGAAGGCAGATGCTGTTGAGTTAGCAGGCATATCTGCAGCTGGAACGGTTGCTTATCTACTGTTTTCGTCCCCCTACAGAAACTCACTGGTTTCAGGCAAAATGGGAAGAAAGTCCAGGGGAAGTATGTGCACTGCACATGCACATTGATACTTTGTGGAAAAACAAGCAGCAAAACACAAGCGTGAGTTCAACAGACGGACACATATTCCTTACAGAGCCTGCAGCTTCCAATTTCCAAAAAACAAAAGTCATCATTTCATGCTGCATAACATTAAGAAGTGGGCTCATCTATTACAAAGTGGTACAAAGCTGGATTAAGCCAACCACTCAAATATGCCAATCCCTGACAGCTTTAAGTGGGAACCACCCTGAAATCACCTTGCCTCTGGAAAAGAAAAAATAATAAGAGGATGAATTAGCTTTGCTGTCAGACAAAAACTTCACCCTAATACTCAAGGTACAACTTCCTCTCACAAAACCTGGTGACATGGTGTCTAAGCCAGAGCAGGGCGAAATCAAATCTAGCCATCTCATCAGCACCATCAACACTGTCTCCCTCTCTCACTGAGACAATCAAAATGGCCTCATAAAGGAAGTCTCAAGGCTCCAGTATTACCCACCAAAAAAGTGCAAGGTAATGCTGCATCATTATTACTATAAATAGTTGGCTATAAAATGGGCACTTTGATAGTCAGTGGAAGAGTGAGTGCACAGTCCAAAGCCTCCTCACTTAGAGTCATTGTTCTATTATTGTGTGCTTAGAGGAGTAGCAGTCTCTCTGCAGAGTGGCTATGTGACTGCACCCTGGCTGCTATAAAAAGGCTACTCCTGTCCTGACAGTGGAGGGAAAGGAACAGTGCCGACAGCGAGTGGTGCTGCACTTTGCAGGTCTGTCTGTCTGTCTATCTGTGTACGCGCTTCAAGCTGAGGAGGTTTGCTGTGGAGATGTGACAGCCAGGAACTGCAAGCACGTTCCATTCCCGAATGCTTGAACCTTCCGTGTGTCCTTGCTCGCTGCAATAGTGTGGTGAAGTTAGGTCTGTGACAAGGGTGGAAACTAGGCAAGCCATGCCAGTAGCTTTATATCTATGCAGTGCATGTGGAGTGCGCACAAAGAGAGATCCATTGGGGGAAACATTTCAGAGAATAACTTCGTATAATGGTATGCAGGCAGCCCAGTTCTGTCTCTCCAGTAGTCTATCCTGACTGCAACAGAGACAGACAAACTGAAAACATGCCACCAACTTTACAAAGCAGCAGATGTCACAGACACACACACACACAGAAAGCTAAACCAAGTCTCCCAGAGAACCTGCGCACAGTCAGCAACACCACCTAGTAGACGAGCCCTGTCATCCTCATCACCATCATGATTCCAGGCAGGCGCTGAGTGGCACCGCCTGAAGGCACAAGCCTGGAAGGACTGGGGGAAGTCGATCCAGGGCACAGAGAGGTTAAAGCCAGGCTGCCTCTCCTCAGTTCAAAGTATAGATGTATCTGTGCTATTTTCCATGCTTCACAGAACAGATAACAAAATGAATGCGCAGCCAAGGCTTTGGTGCGGTGGGGGTGATACGGGTGATGGGACAGTGGGTGATGGGTGGGGTGAACGCTGCCATCGCTGTCTTGTAGTTCTCCTTCTTTCTATACGATTAATACACATTTGTCTTGCTACACACAATTTATTAAATAAATCTGATCGACCACATGACAAAACAAAGAATTAAAGATGAATGCTAAGATGCTGCATGAGGCATTAGCCTACAGTAATCCCGTGCTGACAAGGAATTACAAAGCACAACATCTGCTCTCAACCATAGCTTAAAACGTTCATGTTTGCATGCTTGTAATCATATAGAAACAGAAGGTAACTTCAATTATTCACAAACATTCCCACTGGATCAAAGGGTGCAGTCAGCCTGGCATTAATTGCATGTGTTGCTTGCTGAGTGTGTTGTAACGGTACACATTATCACACAGAGGTTGTAAGCGAGCATGTGAAAACCACTCGGTGTAGTAATGTGAGCCTGTGGTAGCTGCTATAGTGAGTTAATGGAGTGGAATTGCAACTCAATCCCCGGAGGCAAAGATCATTGTTTACCAAGCAAAGTATCACAAAGAGGGGCCTTAGAAGTGAACTTAACCAGCTAACTCCGAGCCAGGTCCCTTAGGCAGGGCACAGCAGGGTAATCTTCAGATGGGTCTTTCTTCTTCTGGATCATCAGCATTATCTCTGTGTCTCTCTCTCTTTCTCTCTCTCTGGGATCATCAGATCTCATGCAACACTAAACTGCTGCCTGAGGCTGTCAAATGGAGCAATGTTATTCATCTTCTGAGTAAACTGTCTGTTGTATGCATTCCCTGAGATAACGGGTTAACAAATACAAAGTACAAATGGATAAGACATGGATAGTACTGTTGGTTGGCATGGTCATTTCCGCTAACGCGTCGTTGTCAGACTAGCATTCACTCGGTTAGCAGACGCTAATAGCAGCAAACAAAATCAAAGTAAAATCAGAGTCCCTCCTTGTCACCACACCCACACCTCCTTTGTAATGTAGTTCTCTCGCTACCTGAATGTTGCGTGAATATATTGATCCCTGGGTCGGGCACGTTGACCGCAGCTGCCCTGCCTGGTGGTGTCCCGGTGCTGCTGGAGTCTCGGGGTCTCCTCCCGGCGCCGCTCCCCCGGTTCCCCTTCCCTTGGTGTGGCTGTGACGCGTGGGGCTGTGGTGGCTGGAGTCCGGTCGATGTGCCCTCACCGACGCGGCCTACCTGTTGTCCCATCCCGGTAGTTTGGTGTAACGACGATCGGGACTAAGCGAGCAAACCCCTGCGCACCTCTGGTTCACATCCCCCAACCGGAGCGGCCTGGTCCGAAGTCTCCCTCAACCCCCCTCCCCGCTCTTCTTCGCCGATTCGTCGCTAGCTAACGTAACTAGCCCGTCTTAGCTCGCTAGCTAGCCACTTAGCTAACGTTAGCAGTTATCAGTGAAACCCACCCACCCTGCCTCAAACAATAAAACCGTAACCCCAGCGTATGACAGCGATTGTCTCTATTCCAGTGGTCCAGAGGATATCCAGGCGGAAATTTACGGTACCCGACGAGCGAGATTCGGTGAAATTGGGACTGTTTCAGGATCGTTTTGCCGTTGTCCGGCCACTATGCGCCCCCTCTGACGCCGCCATCTTTACCGCAGAATAGAAGGAGATGTGTTTCACAAGGCGGGGGGTTCGATGCGAGCCCCGGTCACCGTGATCCTCCACCTCCCCTGCACCGTGTCCCACTGCTCCACGGCAGCGGTTCCCAAAGCAGGGGCCGGGGCCCCTGGGGGTGCTTGACAGCATCCAACAGGGTCCTTAAGAAAATGCAAAAAACTTAAAACTTTACCATTACTCATATTCCATTCACTAAGCAGGAACAATGTGAGAAAGTGGAGGGATGCGGCTGCTTTAACCACAGGTCTCACTTCTCCAGTATTATCCACCTAACTGTACACAGTTATGTAAGTGTTTCTGGCATCATCAGCTGGAACAAAGGGCACTGCAAAGACGACTGTGAAATTAAAAATTTAACAATACAAAAATTAGTACAATAGAGGAATTGCACGGGCAGATCTTGACGAGAAGCAGCTCGTTATTTTAGATTAATATACACATGAGCTCTCTACACACATATATATATATATATAACTACGTCCTTATAGTTGTGTTAATCTGTAGGAGGTTAAAAAAGATAATTCGCCTCCTATAACCTCACTATCAAGTGCAATGGATGTGTCAGACTGTTGGGCTCTAGTTACTTTGCTTAACAGATGTTTTATCATTAATAACAGTGAGCTACATGCGAATACACTATCAGTGCTTCACTGTTGTCCAAGAAAAACGCCTGCAGGCTGCCTCGCAGGGTTCAAGCTATTTACACAAAAGTGCATCAAAGTCAATGTGGCTGAGGTAAAATTAAACAGTTTATTTCTAACTTTGTATAAATAGTATGGAACAAACACCATTATCAACAGTAGGGCCACAGATCAAAGTGGACAGCAGCGTTTCAGTACACATTTGTTTTTATTCTCAGTAATTCATACTTTGGTGTCCGTCTCTGCGGAATGCATCGGAGACAAAGTACTTGTCTACATCCAAAAAAGAAAAAGAAAAAAATACGGATCACAAATGAGAGGCATTTTGCATTCGTTACTGGAAACAATACTCAGGACCATCAAACACACACAGGACGGTCAGTGAGTGGGCAAAACTGTTGTCCAAAACTAACATCTTGCGGTATTTCGGCAACCTGGTTGTTGTGAGCATTATATTCTGCGGTTGAATCTTGACGCAAAATCAAAAGAAAGATAAAACATCAGCCAAACAGGTCTCAAACAACACAAGAAATGAAATTCCAGGACAAAAATCAAACAAAAAATTACTGTAGTCCAATAATTATGGTATAGCAAC
Organism: Myripristis jacobus; assembly: GCA_900302555.1. Classification (NCBI taxonomy): domain Eukaryota; kingdom Metazoa; phylum Chordata; class Actinopteri; order Holocentriformes; family Holocentridae; genus Myripristis; species Myripristis jacobus. Next base: position 31,739 of record OMLB01026377.1, on the reverse strand, counting down.
AACAGACATACAAATATTCGTCCCACTGTTATTTGTACATATTTTAAAAAGTTGCTGGTTTTCATGTATGTCAATAGTAGCTTAGTAAAGGTCTCAAGGGAAAATTCTCTAGCCCCTACATCAGAAGCAAATCAGCCAAGATGAGTGGAAGAATAAAAACTAGATCCTTTTCACACAGTGCCACCTTGTGGTCACAGAGTTCTTCGAAGTGCACAGTAGCTCATTGCTGGTTTTCACTTTGTGTTGTGCATTTCATTCTACATAGACCTAAAATAGTCCCCCTGCATCAGAATCTCACAAACTGGCAACATTAATTGTGCAATTCATGATTTTGTAATTTCTTACAAAAGCACAGGAACACAGCTGTGTAAACATACATTACTTTAAACCCACAAGAATTAGAGCACACAGAACGTGATGTTCCTCATACAATCAGTTTCAGTCTGTTCTGTGTAATCTACTCTTAAATAATTTAAATAACAAAACTGTCTTCTTTATTGTAATCTGTATCTGACAGTGACATACTGTAGATATTAGTGCTAATCAAGTATCATGTCTCACTGATATCAGTTAACATTTAAGCAGCCAGCTGCAAATTACAGTAATAGTCATAGATTATCACCAATCCAACATGCAGCTTAAATCACTGTTAGACATAAAGCTCTCAATATCGCTCAAGAATAAAATACACATCATTTGAGTCCACAAGAAACTTTCCCCTTTGCAAGATTGGATGTTGATGTTTAAGAAAATACAAGCATAATCCAGAGCACATTCAGCTCTCACTTAACCTATTAACTATAGATTAGTGTTCCTCTAATAATCATTCCTTTTAATAATTTCTTGGTTTAAGGTTCAGTAGTAATCTCAAATTTATGGAGTTCATGTGCACCACAATGGTCTGAAAGGTCTCCATGCAAACATCACATTTTCACTTCTACCACAAAATGATCTCCAATATATGCCAGAATATTGAGTGCTGCTGTCACTGTCTGCTTCAGAGAAGCAAGTATCACAATCTTAAAGGCAGAATACGGCACACACTGTAGTGCCGAGACTTCCTCAAGATACAGTAAACTGAACAGAAGTTGTTTGGCAGGTTCCCTCACTCCTGTTAGCAGTCATTATAAATAACAAACATCTTGATATACAATATATGTCTTTAGAACAATTAGAGTAGGAACTGCTAATCTGGTTAAATATAAATTATTACTGCATACCCGAGTATGATGTAAATATTTGCATTCAGCTGCCATCTCGTGATTATCATATTGGCACAAAGAGTGATTTCACAGAGTTGATCAAGGCAAAAGGAATGGCAATACATCTGAAAAATAAATAATACATAAAAACAGTTCACATTTGGATTTCATGTGAACTTGTAATGGGGTTGTCTTTTAACAAATTAAGAACAAAAAAAGTAAGGCATCGTTGTGAATTGGCTGTCACAGACGGACATTTTGGCAGACACTGATACAACTTTTTCCATACATTCATATGTAAATCAGTCATGTCAACTGGAACTGAATCTAAACGCGATAAAACAAAATGGAACATAAAAGAGCACAAGTCATGACAGTAACAGAAAGGCTGACACCTCCCGTCCCTCCTACTCCACTTCCTGGTCAACTTTCTCCTGACTGGTGTTAGTCCATGTCATCTGTAGGCCAATAACTGAGTCACAGCCTGTCAGAGTCTGCCACCAGGCCCTTCTGAAGGTGGCAGCTCCAGGAGCGAGGTGTCAACAACTCCAGGAAGGAAGGCTGAAACAAAGGACATTCATTTTAAGCCATAACTGTGTCTTAGCAAAATAAAAACAACTAAATTTTAGCTGAAATACATAGTATTTATGTATTTTGCAGCATTCCACCAGATTGTGGTTCAGCTGTTGGCACGCTGCAGAGACTGTACCTCTTTGAGGGGGCAGTAGCGCTGGGCATACCACTCCTGGGAGTACAGACAGATAATGACCCCCTGGCCCAGGAACAGGGACGTCCACATGATGATGTTCCAGATGGGACCCTTCCTCTGGTCATGGAGGATGAAGTTAAACATCACTGTGAAAACATGAAGGAAGGAGAGAAGGGTGGAGACAGAAAAATCTTTACATAAAGGGTCACTCATAGTGTCTTATGGTTTTATTTCCTTCAAATTTTGGCAACATAGCCTTCATCAGTGTGCAGCCATATTGATATGAAACAGCAGGGTAATACAGGTGTTTCTAATGACCTAAGGTTGTGTCTTATTCAGGTGTACCAGCGCCTTTACTGTGACTCAGCCTGCACAACACCAGGACCCTGTGATGTAAATGGAATGGGGCCTGAAGTAATGCCATTAGGAACACCTGCTTTTACCTGGACATATGTATAAATGGCTGCTGTGAAAAAGGTCTATTGTAATGAGCCTCCATTTAAAGAGGGACTGAGTGAGAGCAACAAACGTCAGAAATTGATCACAAAAGTAGAGTTCGTTTAGAGCTCTAGCAGTTTTTTGTCATTTACTAAGTATAACAAATAACAAATAATAATAATAATAAATAAATAAAATCACATATATTTATGAATTAACAACCAAAAGCAAATTTAATTAAGAAAATAGGATAATTCTTTTAATGAACTTTCTCTGTTGCCACAGGGCTGATTGTAGCGGCACAGGTACACACACAACTGATCTGAAATTTGGATACGTGTATCTGCAAAATGTGTGGTTTCAGAGAAGTTTTGAATGAAGATGAAGCAGCGAGGGGGCGAAGAGGACGGCAGAGGAGGAGCTTATTCTCGGGCTGGTACAGAAATTTAGAAAACTAAAACAAAGAAATAACAACAGGCTGGATATAAATTGTTCTGTCGAAAGATATCTACAGTGATGACTCTCACATTGCCAAGGGTCATTTTACTGCAGCAAAATGCATGTTTAATTGCTTAATGCAGTTTGCAGAATTTGTCAAATTAGAGGATTAAGCACCAAGTACATCAAGCGCAGTGGTATCTTGAAATAATGGCATAAAAAATTCCTAAACTGACCATAATTTTGTGAGAGTCACAATACGGACAAATTAAATTCAACACCAATGTTAGAATTTAATAACATGCTGAAAACCTACAAATGCTTGAAACTGTGTGGCCATGTTGTTAATGTGTCATTATAAAGTGGTAAAACAGTGGTGTGTGTGTCTTTCTCCTTACTTCCGAAGCACATAAAGAGGCAAAAGAGTACAGGATAGAAGAAGCCAAAGCAGATGGCTAAAATGTATTCATGGACCACCGCAGACACAGTGAACACAAAGAACATGGCTGCCGCTCTGCAACGCTTCTGGGACATCTACAGGAGAGAGAGAGCGGACCAGTCAAAACACCAGCGAATGGGAAGTTGCTAATAGATGAACATAAGCCCGTGACTGTCTGTATGTTTTCCTTGACAGCTTGATGGCTCATCAGCTTTACTCTGATCCATGTGTTTTTGAATCAGCAAAGAACTTATGGACAAGGTGCTAACAACATTTTGAAATGTCTCACAGTGAAGACATAAATTGTGTGAGCATTAAAAAAAGGAAATAAAAATCATCATCAATATGCTACAGCAGAATGTTGCTACTGTGTTTTTAAAGACTGGTGGCCTATATTACACATCAACAGGAAAAACCACTCACCCACAGGAAGTCCCTGTACACATAGTAATACAGCCAGTCATGGACCACCACATTCCACGTGCGATAGTAATTGGCAAAAGAGGTTGAGTTCCACCAATCCTGTGAGGTGTAATCAAAATTAATTGGGTCAAGTATAAAATGCACTACAGAACTTAATTCCATTTCTGCAGCAGGTGACTCTGAATGACTTTCGCAGGGATTTCTCTCAATAAAGTACCTTGTAAAACATCCTATCAGCAAAGCGAAGCATCTCAGCAAATGCGTTGAGCCAACAGTGGAGGAAGGCAAAGAAAGCCAGGAAGAGAACCAACACTCCTGCAGAAGAGAGGCAATTTTTCATGTGAATGCACTTCATACCCAAAACCTTCTGCACCGCTATTGAGGCAATATGGAGTGTTTCACATTTTTTTGTAATTTAATTCACTTATCTGCTGTTAGTTGTATGCCTTCCATCTTTTAATTTATTATTCAATTGAATTTTTTTTACATTTATATGTAACATTTTATTCCTGTATTTTACTGTTGTTGCTATTGTACTTAACTGTTTGAAAGTACTGTTTGTTTTACTGATGTTATGTTTTGAAAGATGCTATATAAATAAAGTTATTATTAAAAGATATGATTAACAGTTTATATCCTTGGATCTGGCCGTACCTGGCAGTATGGAGTTAAAGACACAGAGGACCATGGCTCTCAGGTCAAACAGCTGCAGACTGATGCTGCGGAACTGAGGGATGCACAGCCGCACAAACACGTAATAGGCATAAAACAGACTGCCTAGTACCTGAGGGTTGAGGAAGACAGGAATATGGAGAGGTACTGTCAGACCTGAAACTGGTCCATAATTCTTCTGTCTGCAGTCTTAAGCAGTGAAACACAAGTAGAGGTTGGTACCTGAAGTAATTTAGTTGCCACATAGCTCCACCTGATCACTGGGTTCCTGCATTCAGTAAGAAACAAGGCTGCATTTATCACATGGCATATTTTATGCAAGAAGACACTGTGTTCTGTGTGCTGTTATCAGATAACATGAACAATGCCAGCGCAAAAAACAACGAGCGGCTGATTTTACCTGGGATAGTTGTCTCTGTAGATGAGAGTGGGTGCAAACAAGAAGTAGAGATACTGAGAAACCTGAGGGACAACCAGACTGGGACCTGAAGATGACACGAGACTGCTTATCAATCGGAGGGAGATAAGGGGCAGAAAGCCAGAAGCTATGACAGAAAATAAATTGTACTGAAGAGCAAAGAGAAAGAATACATGCAGACACACAAATACAGAAAACAGTAAAAAGCAAAGAGATGGTTACATACCGGTCTTGTCTTCAGCTCTGGCCAGGACTCTTGGGACATTCTCTCTAACATAGGAATGGGCTTTCATCATCAGACGTACCTGGAAAGAGATAGAGAAACAAAACCAGATAGAGGCATTTTTTAGAAAGCGTTACAACTTCTACCACAGCCTCTATTCAACAAGTGTGTGAAAGTATCGATGCTAACTCCCTTATTTGGACAGAAAACCCCAATTTTAGCTCCATTGTATTATTCTCTCTAAATATAGCCTGCTTAGCTTTGAAAAATACTTATTTTCCTTTCTCTCTGATGTGTTGTTCAAATGATGGCTAAAAGTAAACAAAACATGCACACAAAGCTGTTTCATTGATTTTTTTCAGTGGACCAAATCAGACTTACATCTATCATGTACTGTAGGAAGTTTATGTTTTTAAATTGTATGTGATCCCTGTTAAATAAAATAAAACAAAACAAAAAACATTCATCAAATTTCAGGCTGACAGGTTTAACATGTCCTGGGGGTGTGGATCAGCTCTCTAACTGTGGCCACATTGATCACACCAGATCCACCTATAGTGGTCAGCTACCTGTTCCAGGATGATAATGAAGCAGGACGCAGGCGGCAGGCTGTTGCTGACCACCACAAAGGTCGGCAGGAATCCCAGACCCACAGCTTGGTAGAGCAAGAACGTTGGGCCAAACAGCAGACTGCACAGCTTGGGACAGCTCCAGGACTGGCTCTTCGACCACAGGTGGAACAGGGTGTAGGGAACCAGCAACACAGACAGGAACATGCAGATCCACGTGCACACCACCAGGGGGAACTGTCCAAATGCATAGACCAGCAGGTCAAAGTCCAGCACCAGTCTGAAGCAGTGAGAGTAAATACAGACAGCAGAGATGAGGGACTTGAAGCCACTGCTTGAGACATTTAATTGGTTTTAGGTTGCAGCCCTCAGGTTCAAAGGTGAAATCAATGTAATGCATAGAACAGAAAAAAATGATGGGTAACTAGTCAAGCACATTGACTCAACAAAAATAAACAGATGAAATAAATCTGTATTTTGGAATATGCGGGCCACTGTTTATATATTACCTGCCTTCATCAATAAAATCTACCACCAGTGTGCTGAGGATAAAGAGAATGAGCAGGGCGATGAACATGTGGTAGATGGTCCTGATGTGGTTCACCTCAAAAAGCTCACTGTGGGGGAAAAAAGGAAACATTTAAGTGTGTGTGTCTGGACACCTGAGACCCACTCGTATGCAAGCAGGTAAGTGTAAATACAGGCTTCAAACAGCAGAGATTTCAGTGGTCAAAACAAATGTTACAATACACTTCAGGTAGCTACACTATATGGACCAAAGTATTGGGCCACCTACACATATCCTATTACATTACTATTACAGTACCATGCTCGAAATCAGAGAGCTCTTTGGAACGAGCCATTATTTCACAAATGTTTGTAAAGGCAGACTGCATGGCCAGCTGCTGGATTTTATACACCTGTGACAAAAGGACTAAATTAAACACCTGAATTCAATGATTAAGAGTTGTGGTCCAATGCTTTTATCCATATAATGTTTATTTAATTTTGACTACACTCAAGTCTCAACTTACTCCAACAGGGACCTGCGGCTGACGAACTGCTTGCCCTGGCCCAGGGGTGGCCGAAAATGCCTAAAGAGAAACAGAGAAACAACAGTGGCAAGCGAGCCTGTTTTGTTAGAGGGGAAGGGGAAGTAGAATGAAGAGAGAAAAAGTGAACTGATCATCCTCACACATCTGCAAGTCAATGCAAAGCTAAAACAAAATTTAATTTGATTTACATCTGATGGGCCTAAATGGGTTTTTGACTTGAGACTGGAAGAGCAACTGCAATACCTGAGTTTGTTCCTCTCCTTGTCTGACAGAGGTGGTGAGAAGACAGCAGGTACAGGAGCAGGCTCCAAGCTGGCCGACTCCTCAATCAGACTGTCCATGAATTCATTGACCTGGCTCTCAAACTGACGCATCAAGTCACTCTTCAGGTGCTGGGCAATGGCAAGAGACAGAGAGAGCCATCACTTAAACTCTACAAATATTATAACAACTCCAGATTGAGTGCAGTTCAAAAGCACATTTGTGGCAAAGACATATATTTCTGTCTCAATACAAGAGGAGGATGTAGAAGCTGTGTGAAAATTTGCTGTTAAGGTGTTGTTTTCTTTTTTTTCCTTATCAGATAGGTACTGTTTAATGAACATGTTTTTTTTTCAAGTGCTGCTGAAGTGTCCTTGAGCAAGCCATTGTATCCCTACCTGCTCTGCAGTCTTTGTAAGTCACTCTGAGCAAAAACTAACAACTAAAGCTAAAACTATTT
>OMLB01026377.1:0-24412 GCA_900302555.1 Myripristis jacobus | reverse complement strand
CTGGCCGACTCCTCAATCAGACTGTCCATGAATTCATTGACCTGGCTCTCAAACTGACGCATCAAGTCACTCTTCAGGTGCTGGGCAATGGCAAGAGACAGAGAGAGCCATCACTTAAACTTGTGGCAAAGACATATATTTCTGTCTCAATACAAGAGGAGGATGTAGAAGCTGTGTGAAAATTTGCTGTTAAGGTGTTGTTTTCTTTTTTTTCCCTTATCAGATAGGTACTGTTTAATGAACATGTTTTTTTTTCAAGTGCTGCTGAAGTGTCCTTGAGCAAGCCATTGTATCCCTACCTGCTCTGCAGTCTTTGTAAGTCACTCTGAGCAAAAACTAACAACTAAAGCTAAAACTATTTTTTTTTTTTTTTTTAATGGCACAGGTCTGTAGCATTTCAGTCTGCTCCATAAATCAAATAATGTGGCAGCTATACACATCTGCACACCCTGCATGTATATATGTGCTCTTACGCTAGACTGCCACTTTTTTAGCATTATATTATTATATAACTATTCATCACTATATCACTTGACTTTAATATTGTGTATCTGCCAAAGTGTGACAGCATCCATCCAATCAGCCCCAGAGGTTATTGGGTTTCTTTTACAAATGTCAGTTGACTCTTTTGAGATCGCTGAAGGCTTCATATGCCCTTTTAATTTTGTGTCACACCACACAGTCAATCGTGCATTCAGTTTCTGATAAATACGGCATTGTATTTTACGTGTCACTCTGCTTCTTTCTTGGGGCGTCATAGAAACTACAAAGTAAAACCAAGTTCCACTGAAGTGGATGTAATTTCGTCATAGCACCATCGAACCTATGATCAAACAAAACGCATTTCTCATCATCTTGTAACTTCCTATTCCTGACGGTCTGTTAGTCTCTTTGGATGAACCCAGTTAACTTACAATTCCCTCTTCTAGTATTTAGTTTTTGATTAGCTTTGTACCTTCATATATAATCCATAGAGTCTACTGTCAGAACCTGTTTATTGGGTCCTTTGCCTAATGTTGGAAGAATGACAGGATTTAAAAAGAGTTGTACCAAATCAGATTGCCAGGATTTAATGATAAGATTGGAGCAAATAAGGGATTAAGAGAGACAACATGACTCTCATGGGGATTGGGTTCCACGATAGATATCTAAAACAACGTTTGAATAAATCAGCCAAACCATACTAAGAAGTAAATAATCCTATCAACTATGTCAACTGGGCTTTTGGATAAAACTATAACTTAAAATGTGAACAATTATTTTATGAGATTAGGTTACAGTATATGGTAATATTTATTCTAGAAAACGAAGTCGGCCCCAAGATAAAGCAAAGCTGCATCTCTGACTCTGGAGGTGTGCTGTAGCTCTGGTTGTGTGCAGGATGGTCCAGTAATCACATAGCCTTTAGACAAAAGCCTTGACTTGAACAGCCATTGGTTTGTCCCTGCTTTTTTTTTTTTCTTTTTTACGTGCAGGTGAGGTCTTTTCCAAACCAAAATTATTGATGGACTAACCTCTGCTTTCCTTTTCAGCTGTAGTTTTTTACTGATCATATGCTCCACTTCAATTTTTCCTGGAATTGCAAAGAGAGAAAAAAAAAAACACAGTCAACACTGTGAGGCAAAAAAAAAGTTACCCTGTAAGTTATATGTTCTTATATCAAATATAAAGCTGTCAGGTCTTGACAGCAGAACCAATGGAGTTGCCAAGTTACCCTGTCTAAAAAGAGCCTTGACCTGTGAAATGTAAACACTGACTCATGTTATATCAAATATTTATTTAAGTGTCCAGGAGATAACCTGCAAAAGGCTCTGTGTAAGGCAACGGAAAAGATGGAATATGAAATCAAAACTCAGTCTACAACATGCAGAATTGAAATCTTTATACTAGTACATGCAATAAAAAAAGTCTATTTTACTAATTTTGAAACATTTGACATGATGGTAGTTATAAAGACTAAGGAAATAGCTTGAGTCACTGTGTCACCTCTGACTCACATCACAATTGTCTTTAGATCCAACGCTGCAAAACCACAAAAAACAGACACACCTCAGTTCTTAAGACAGTGTCTGATCAGGAACAAGTGGCTGTCTTTGTGCAAAGTAAATGTGACTGATTGTGTTGAAGGTTAACTCCAGTCAAGCAGACAAACTGCAACCAGTCATACTTAGCAGCCCTCTTCCTTTCTGACCTGACAACTGTCTGATGACAATGTGAAACATCACTCATAAACATCTTATGACTGGGGACTTGGGCAATCTTTGTGAGACAGCTGACCTCTGACCATAAGGGGGAAGGAGAGTTCATTTGAAATTCACAAGAAATGCACTGCTGTAACAATTCCAGTTCAAGCCATGGGGAAACGGTTACTGAACCAAAGATCAGTAACCTGAACCTACTGAATATCTAAAATACACAGTAAACAAAATATTAACCTCAAACTCTTAAAATTCTTAATGTATCTTGGATGGTTTTATTCTGTCTTAAAACACCAATAATGCAAACAACCACCAAATAAGAGTTAAAAAATATAAAATATTAGTGCCTTAAGATGAAGCCAGAGTAATGAAACCAATAAATCACACAAACAGACAAGACACTAGTATTTGGCTCCTGGCATATTTTGGTACAACGCAGCAGTAAACTTCCCGAGTTTATTTGCACACCGATCCAAAAAAACAAAACAAAACACAAGACCAACCTGCCTACCTTAACTCACTTAACTTATCTTACTGTAATACCTCTTACAACTAGCCTCCTTCAAAAATAATGCAACAAAAACAACTGGCTGGCTACAACATTATGACGCAGACAGGTAGCCTATCAAAATACACATTTTACCTTACAATAAACTACTACCCAGAGGTAAATATTTCTACATCTTTACCAGAGTTAAAGTTACTTCTCACTGCTCCATGGGACACATCGGGCCAATGTTGGACTTTCACTTCCCATGATCACTTCACTGACCATTGTTTCCTTTCTGTTACACCACAAAGGAGTATTCACACTGGATAAGCTATCATTTTATACTTTTGTTAACCATGCCAAACACACCCAAGATTTCAGAGGAGGGCAACACAGTTTCTACACATAATCCAGACTGTGGAGTGTACTGTGAAATATCTGGAAAACTACTCAAATGGTAAGAAATAAGTAAGCAATGAGGAGACAAAGGGTTGTTTTCCGGTCATGTCTCGAGAAAATCTGCAGTCACCTTGTACAATCTTCTTCATAATTTTGCATCAACAGAAAGGAGACATCTCTGCTTCCCCTGCGCCCTCAACAAAGTGCTCCTGCTGATGAGGGAGCTCAGTCTGTCTCACCATTGCTGGTTATGTGGCTGTCTCCATCGTCTTGCTGATCCTCTGTTAGACTACATTCCCCAGCAACAGGGCTACATGCTTCAGGAAAGATGGGCATCTTGGGGAGGGGTCGGCTGCGGGACCGGAGACCACTGCTATCCTCACTTTCCATCCTAAAACGAAGATGATTAAAAGTTTAGGGGTTAACAAAACAACAGCGCTGTGAAACAATCCATGTATGGCTCAAGGACACGGACAAATAAGCAGGCTAATAGCCAAAACATCGCTGTCTCTGCTATCTCGCATGGACACAAAAATGCCAGGGATTTCTTTGACCAGACAAAGAAAGAGCCAGTTGACAACCAAATCATTCACGCATGATGCACATACGCAGCAAATAGCTAGCTCACGACAGCAGACTATAGGGTCAATGAGACGGACAGTGACCCATTACTATGCTGAAAAGCTGCTCAATTGTCCTAAAAAATCATTTTCTGAGTCGTCAACTAGAGCTGCTCTGTTTCGGTGAGCAGCTCCTGTCTGCTGCCCGGCTGAGAGCTTGTCAAATTAGCCAACTTTTGATGTTACCTCTCGTTAGCTAGCAAACAGGTTGAGGGAAATGCTAGCCTGCTCTTGCACCAAGGTGACAATACATGCGTTGTTCTCTACATTTCCTCGATACTTACTCGTTTCATCGACTGGTCCCCCCCGTGCAGTCGACGTCCAGCGTACCAGGCACCAGTTTCAGCTGTTCAACTTATTTTTTTGTCAGAGCAGCAGAGCGGACTCACCTTCTCACCGAGTAAATACTGAGGTGATGATGAAGGAGCAGCCGCTGCTGATTGGTCAGAAGTCTCTCCTCCTTTTACGTCACGGCGCCTCATCCAGCCCATCATCAATATGATCAAAAAAAAATATACAGATCAATATCATGAAGCTGCACGACTGCTCATGGAGGTGATTAATCCTGTGACTGTGAGGGGAGAACTTCCTGTGCTTCTTTTTGGTTTGATTTACAGAGTAATCTATAAAGAAAATGAAACTTATTTAATTGATTTGATTATTACTTTGGCTAAATATTATTTACATAAAATGGTTTGGCTTAAAAAATATTTTTAAAGATTCTGATTTTAGAACATATCTGACTATTACTGAAAATGTAAAACTGAGAAATCACAAATTGGCAAAAACTATTCAATTACTTAGACATTTACAAGACACTCCAATTAGTTAGCAGAACCTTTCTTTCTTTCTTTCTTTCTTTCTTTCTTTCGTTCTTTCTTTCTTTCTTCTCCCTACGTTTCATCATTGGTTCTTCATTGTGATTTTTTGTTCTTGTTATTATTTTTATACTGAATATATTTACAGAATCCTTTCTGATGAAAAATGTATGCAACATGTATACTTCATGTACTGAATTAAATCAAATCAATGTCTCCATTTTTACCAACACACTCTCACAAATATTTTAGTTATTTTATCAACCCGGTGCAACTTCAGATATTCCAAGACATTTTTTAAATACATTATACTCTGCCTCTAAGTAAGGCATATTAGCTGTAATAAATCATGCTGTTGCATGATTTGAATTGGTCATATCAGTTGAGTGTGGCAAATTAAATTAACTGCATTTCTGAATGTTTTTTGACAAACAAATTATCTCCTGCCATGGTAACCACTGCATGTGACAGCAGCGCACAGCCACAGATCTGCTTCCTGTCTGTGATGCACATGACAGCCAAAAGCAAAATGGACCCAGACAGTGTCCCTGTGTTTTGGCCAAACCGAGCAGAAAGCATCACCAACAGCATTATCGGCTTAAATTTACACTTATGCATATATTTTCTCATTTCTACTGTGGTTAAACTAGTGAATGGTGCCTGAATGTTATTTTTCTCCAACCTTTTTTCCTCTCACACAGCTGCATGCAGAGACCATATGTAGTAGAGAGAGGTCATGTTTTTGTCTGTGTAGCTTATAAGGCGCTTGCAAATTTGCAACCCAATTTTTGTTGATTAAACCCCGAGGATTTATGGACAGCATATAAAATGAGTGGATGCCAGCATCAACACTATTAGAGAGCCTGAATGCCTGTTTGTTTGTTTGTTGTTGTTGTTGTTGTTGTTGTTTTTAAAAATAACATTAACATATTAGACAAGATTTTTGGCTGCTTGTTTCTCTACGATATGATGAAAATACATATAAAATACATTCAAACCTAATTTCAGATTTTTCGCCATTTCATCATGTACTTGTACTAATACAACAGAGATATGGACATCTGTTTTTTTATTTTGAGGGAACATAGGATTGAGGGACCAGGGGTCATTGAGGGGAATAAAGGACCCTGGATTTTGCCCCTTGGTTGACAGGGAAGTGCTCTCCACACCCATGTTGGCTGGCTTTCATACTTTCGAATGTCTTCACATGTTGGCAGTTAGCTGGTTCAGCAGGTTTGAGTGTGCCCGGCAAACAACACACTTTTTTTTTTTTTTGCAGGGACACGTTTCTGTAGCACAGAGCGTGACCAGCTTGATGGTATCAGTCAGACTGACTGCTGCCGGCTGGAGTGTGCTCACTCAACACCGGGGCCACTTAGTTCACCCGGATGCTCTCATTCTTTGTCTCCCTGTATTTCAGCATTTTGGGCTTGCCTGGCTCGCCTGCTGTCTGTGGTTATTGTCATTGTTTCTTTGGAGCCATTTGCCACGCTGGACTTTCTCTGTTGTGGCTCGGAGCTTTGCTGCTCGTGTCGATTACAGCATTTGAGACACAGACACTGTTTGAACTACTGCCCTGCTTCAGCACCTTTAGGCTCACTGATCTCACCGTGCTGTGTGTTGTGTCATCAGTGTGATTCACCTTGTTCTCCCAAAGGCAGCTCAGGGGGCCACTAATAAAAAATCATGGGACGACATGCATCGTTGTTGGCAAAATTGGCCAAGATAAGGGTGATTTTTCTCAGCGGGGTGGTACTGACACTGCACCCATGGTACCTCCTGGGACCATCTCTCCAAAATAGGACATCAGCCTGCCTTTAGCTGCTTTAAACTCTCTTTTCTCTTTTTTCTCTTTTTTGATATTATATCCTAACAACTGTAAATTATTCTGTATTGGTGGCACAGTTTCAATATAAGTCACACAGATTCACATGGCTCTGCATCATTCATGTTGAAAATGATCTTTTTAATTTGATAGTGCTGTACATCATGCCTTTGATGATGAGGAAACGAAGAAATGGGTTGGCTTGCAGTAAAACCATTCTCAGCTGCAAGATGACTTCATTTGATAATTTAGGGCTACATAAAAACGCAACAATAAAATAATACAAACATGTTCCATATGTGAAAATCAAACAAATCAGTGAATCAATTTGACAATTAAATAAATATACACAACATACAGAGCAATCCTATAAAAACTGTTCATGCAAAAGATCTAAACATCATATATCTCCTCTTTTTTATGTAAGATGTATTTACATGATTTCATTTATTCATGCTCATTAGAATACATTCTGTTGCATTTCCATTGCATACATAAGCACACATATGTATGCACACATACACACACACACAGACATGTACACTCACACATATACATGCACACACACACATACTCATTGGCTACAAGAAGCAGAGGGGTCCCAAGACAGCAGTGATCTCAGGGCCGTGGTGTGTCGCTCCGCTTGTCTCTATACCCAAATCTCTGACAGGAAGTAGCTGCATGTCACCTCGATGGAGGTCGCTACTCCCCCGAACTCTCACCACCACCTCCACCTGGAGAGGGGCAAGACAGAAAGGAGGACATAGGGACATTTAGATTGAGATAAAACAATTATTAGAATTATAGAAAGTACCAAGATCTGTGATGTTCTCTGATTTTAAAGCTCTTCCAGTGCCAGTAGAAACTTTCTGGCACTGATATTTGACTCCTACCTCACAGCCTGTCCTGGACACTGTGGTAAAGTGTGACGCAATCTCTTCGCTGGAGTCTCCCAGGAAGTGGAGAATCCTGTTAGCTGAGTTAGTTTTGACAGCCGTCCGGGAGGTGTTTACTGGGCAGCCGATGGTCACACCCTGAAAGGACATGTGGCTGTGTAGCCGCAGAAACCTCAGCTGGACGACATCCAGGCCGGCATACTCAAACTACAGGAGACACAAATCATTTTCTCAAGTCAGAGAACATGCTAACTGATGTTTGATTTATTATAGAAAGATAGAAGTTCCTCAGTCAACCTGCATCTGTGTCAGTGACTCAGTCTCACCTGGCTCCGACCATCTTGCTGACTAAACCACTGGACAGACTTTTTTGTTTTGGTCTCTGGTTCCCATCTCCCTGTAATCTACAGGAAAAAAATGTCAAAGCTCATCTCATCAATTTTCATGTCAAATGAGGGTGAAACACTGTTTGAGATACTGTGTCAAGGCATATATGGAAATTGTTTCTCACTTTAGACTCATCAACATTAACTTAAAGGACCATATCAGTGATTTTGCATGTTAAGCGTAATATCTACAAAATTTATACTCAACATTTCTGCAAATCTTAACCCAAAGAAAGCAGTCATATTTTATAGCTCTGGTATCATTTTTCTTCCATTTAATTCAGCCATTGGTTTCCATTAATTTCACTGTGATATGAAAATTCATATCAGATTTTCTTCACATATTAGTATAACATCATCATAATATAGCTGTCCAGCAGCACTGGTGTGTTTTGAAAATTTGAAAATGAGTGGAGTGAAACGATCTCTCAGAAAATAGTCCCTGGAAACAAGTGCTTTACACAGCCAATTATCAGTTCTGTGGTTTATGAATGTTGATGACTTTGTTCGCTGCAGAAGCAAAACATTATAAGGTGGGTGTTTCAACCTTTTTGATTATAAGCTGTGAAATCTTTAGTGTCCCTGCATGATTTGCAAAATGGTTTGTTAAGATCAAAGAAGATCTTAAGAAAGTACCTTTATTGACCTCCTGAAGGGGAAATTTGATTTCTTGTGCAGCATCACAAGTGAATATAGCTAATATCCAAGAAAGCAATTCCAATAAACAAGAAGGAAATTTCTATCATGTGCAATGTAAAATGTGGGCAAATTATAGTAAATGGGCCAGACATTAAAAATCACCAGTACGGTCCTTTAAATGGTTGAATGTAAGTGTACCTGTGACTGTAGAGGGTCTATACATGTTGTTCCTCCGGCTGTGAAGTTACAGAAGACCTGCACAGCGTCAAAAGGACAGCCTTGGTTGGGATCCATGTAGAAGTAACCTGAAAGATTATCAACTGTGGTTTTTCCTTGTGTGTGCATGCTCCCTGCAAACTGCTCTGTATTTCAATAAAGGCCCTTAGGCAGCATGTGGCTAATAACAAAATTAGTACAACACTGGGAGAGGTTCATTATAATTGATTAAAAACTGTCAGAGCCTGCCCTTGTTAGCCTCATTAGGACTGTCACAGAATTACAGCATACAGTGCCATCTTAAAATAAAGCCCTCTCTTGTTTCAAGCTGGCTCTACAATTTAATGAAGATGATTTCAAGAGTAAGCAGAAGCTCACCATCATTCAGGTGCGGGTGTATGAGTTTCAGCTCGTGGCAGGTGGTCGCAGGGCTGTCCTTGGTTCCCTGTGGCAAGCTGAAGGACTCCTCAGCCTCATCACTCAGCGGTATTGACCATCTCCTGGACGCTGGCCTGGGCCGCTACAGAGGAATCCATCACTCAGTCAGCCAGCCAATCAACTTATCAATGTATAAATCAATCAATCAGTGAACCAACAAGAAAGCCAGACAGTCTGCTAGACTGCAAACAAAACAATTAACCAATCAACTAACTGTTCAACTGCAGTATAGCTCCTTTTGTGTCACAGAGCATATTGCAAATGCAAAGTCAAAATGACAACATTGTGTGATATTCCTTATGAGATGAAAGCTTGTACCAACTTTTTGTTGTCCTCTCCTTTGTTCAGGAAGGCTGGTTCTTTTCCCAGGTCTTGGTAGAGTTTTCAACCCAGGTCTTTTGTTGGATTTTGGTCTGGGCCTGAGCTTAGTTCTTGGGTGCAATCTTGGCTCAGGCCTTGATCTGTGTCTTTGTTTGGTTCTGAGTGGGCCCGGGGCACCTCGTTTTCCCTGTGAAACAGAGGAGATTTCTTCAACTGAGTGGCACTTTTGATTCTGTTGTAAACCTCAGGCACAGTAGCAGTCGAGTACAAGCAGTACTCAGTGCCATAACAACTCAAAAGTACTGTATTTCAGTCTAAAACATTGCACATTTAAATGGTTGATTAGATTCAACAACTGTTCCTTAGTTTATTTATACTGTATTGTATGAGCCACATGTCTTACTGGAAGTCCACGCTGGCCTTTCACTCCCTTTGGGCCTTTCCTTCCTTTTACGCCTTTCTGCCCCTGTAGAGAACCAAAAACACTCAGCTTCTGTCTACAGACAACCACTCTTCTCTTGCATAAAAACAATCATGCAGATTTGTGATCATTCATACAGCAAAAAAAAGGTCAAACCTTAAACTCACCCTTTACACACTAGAAGATAACTAAAGAGACTGTACATTTTGAAGATTTAAAGATTTAAAGATTAAGCACTTTTTAAGTAGAGAGAATGACTGACACAATGGCATCTGCAAGCACAGAATTAAAACTAGACCTGTAATTTCACTCTCCTGTACCAGCAGCTTTGAACAGACTAATTCAAGTCTGTGCACAACAACAAACCATAAAAGATGAGCTTTAGCAAAGGCTGCAAGAATAGTCATCATCACTATAAGACAATTAATTTGAACTGGCTTCTCACCTTCTTTCCAAAAGGGCCCTGTAAAACAGACAGAACAGAAACGACTTGAAGAATCAAATCAGTTAAATTTCTTTGTCAAAATGCAGAAAACAAAGGTGACGTACATCAAGTCCAGGTAAGCCTTGTCGCCCAGGTGGACCTCGAGGACCAGTGTCTCCCTGTGAAAATTAGCCAATTAATTTTCCAGTCAGTCACCCAATTACCCATTATAAAAGCGATGTGAAATACAACGGAAACGTAACTAACCTGCATTCCTTCGGGACCTATTTGTCCTTTCAGCCCCTGCAATCCAGGATTCCCCTGAGATAAAAGACAGAAATGTAGGACATCAGCATGAGTTGATTCTTTATGCAATTAATGCTGAGACACAACATGCTATTTCTGTTATCTCTGTATCTTGTACATTATGGACATTTTCAGATAGCTTTGTATTTTAAATCATTTCAACCAACTTTTAGCCCTTGTGGTCCAGTTGGCCCCAGTATCCCACTGTCACCTGGGACGCCCTTTATATGAGGAAAAGGAGGAGAACAGGAACTGGTTAAAAACTAAATCTTCAAGGAGATGTCGAATCATTTTTAACATTTTGTGTGGTGTTTCAATGTTTCTCTGAAACTGAGGAAATTCTTAAGCCATGTAATCGATCACAACTGATGGACTAACACAGGATGAAAGTATCGATCCTGGTGGGAATAAACTGCTGCAGCCGCAGAAATAGTAACAGGACAGTGTGAAGAATGAGAATATAAAAACAAATCAAGCAAGTAAAGGTCATATAAACATATATAACAGACATTTTCAACACTTCAACATGTAGGTTGAGTATGTGAAATATTACAGCAATATGAGAATGAGCAAAATCGCAGCAGTAAAATTTACAGGAACAAAGGAAATGCAAAGTATGTCTATGACCTGACAATATGAAAAAAAAAAAGTTTAATCAAAACTTCATTTCTAGAAAACTTTTAGAAAACCTGTCTCCTGCATGATAGTGAATCTCTGATTGTTTTTTTTACCTTTGGGCCAGTAATTCCAGCGACCCCCTTTTCTCCTCCAAGTCCTGGAAAACCCTGTGTCAAGATAAGAAGCGATGCAGGGGATTGAATACATTAACCTTTGTGACCCTTCACATTATGCAGCTGAACAATCCTATTTACCCTCGGCCCCGCTGGTCCAGGAGGTCCGTGTTTTCCTTTTAGTCCAATATTGCCCTGGAAGAAACAATAAAATGCTAGTTACCCACATATTAAAAACTGTATCTTCCTTCCTAATCTAAAAAATTACACAAAAGAGACTATTTCTGTGTGTACAAGGTGAATTTGGACATAAACATATAATTAATCTGAGATTTACAAAAGGGATGTAGTGTTGTACCTTAAACCCTGTCGATCCCATGTTTCCTCTGATTCCAGGCTGCCCAGGTTTTCCCTGGAACATAAAATAAATCTCTTTAATATCACAACACACACCTGGAAGCCAAATTATGATGGATTCTTATGAATGCCACGCCATTATTACAGTTTTCTGTCGCAGGATTGCATGTTACCAAGTGGATAACTTACCATCACACCTGGCCTGCCAGGTGCTCCAGGAGCTCCTCTGAATCCGATATTACCCTGTGAAGTAAACAGCAGAGGGATTCACATTAGAAACATATTACAGAAACAAATAAATACCAGGACAATAATATTTTCTCACCGGATCTCCCTCGGTTCCTTCAACCCCCAGTAACCCATCCAAACCACTGAGGCCCTGAGAACATAAAAGCAACCAATCATCAACATCATTAAGCTCATGCTCACAATATCGGACACCTAAATCATTTTTTGCGTGTGACAAAACAGTCACATCATAACAGTTCACATCATGTTTACATATAGCAACATCTTGAGTTAAATGTACTGCATTGACGACTGATTTCATTCAGCAGTGATGATTAGGTGGTGTGTGTATTTCTATCAGTTCGGTCAGTGGGGATACTTGCGGGCTTTCCAGGTCTTCCAGCATGGCCTGGTCTCCCCGCTGGGCCTTGGGCTCCCTGGAAAACATATGTATGTCATGAGATTAGGGCACAGTTTTCTAAACTTTTCAGTAACTGGATTAAATCTGAAAATTCAAAACTGATTAATGAGATCATTCAGATTCAAAACTAATGGCAGCTCATCATAGTTTGGAGATGGTTTGGATTTAGAGACATGAAGAGCATTGTAAATACCCCACAGAAAATGTTAATTGTGAAGATGTGGGGAAAAGGGGAGAAACTGAAAGTAGTATTTAATGTTTATGAAGTGTTTATTAAATTAAAAAAAAAAAAAAGAAGCTTGGATGGATCAGCCTGATGACCAGTGAGACTGTTATGAACCTTTATTTTGAAAGGGTCCTTAGATTAATGAATGAAAAAAAAGGCTGTATTTGTATGTGTATTTATGAAGAATCATTCAGATTGAACATTATAAAGAACTGGGTCCATTGCTATGGCAGTGAGTTGCACTGTGCAGAGAGAAGTCTGTAACAGAACAAAAACAGGAGAAACACAAGAAAACTAAAAGTAATAAAACTCACAGTGTCTCCAGGGGCTCCCCTGCTTCCTTTTCTCCCAGACAAGCCTTTCTTTCCCTTTATAAAGAAAAGGGCAGGAAATAAATAACAGAATCCAGATAATAATAATAAACACCAAGAACTATGACTACCAGTTAGCGGGAGAGTGTGACGCTATTTTCAAGAGTTAATAAAATCTGTGTATTTTTTTGAGACTGCTGACCCTCATACATTATTAAAATCCTGTAATAGGTTTTGAAAGGGTGGTATAAATTCAAAAGTGCAGAGGGAAATTTACACAGTCCAAGAAGAACCGTGTTGTCCTTGAAATAAAGACCAACAAAAGAGATAGAGATAGTCAACAGGACAGTGAGCACATTTTCACCTGTGCCTTGTGATGTGCTCCTCTTACCTTTGGCCCCTGAACTCCTTTAGTTCCTAGAGGACCTTGAGGGCCAGAGGGTCCAAGTCGGCCTTTTGCACCCGGAGAACCAGTGAACCCCAGCTTCCCCACTCTCCCCTGTGAAAGAAAGTCAGACTCTTTAAATGACACCATGATATGACATGGCCAGTCTTTCCAGCATATCCTTTGGGATAGAAAATATTAGAACCAAGTAGATCACTGTTGCTCCAAAGACTTCAGACACTGACAACTGTAATCCAAAACTTTGAGAGTTCAAACAGACTGACTCACTGCAGTGCCTCGCGCTCCAGACTCTCCTTTTGCTCCCTTTTGACCTTGAAAACCCTGGGAATCAGAGAAAATAGGCCACTGAAGATACAACCCTGTTTATTTATATGTATGCTCAACAGCAACTATCCCAGTGAATGAGGCCTGCAGCATGCAATAATAAACAATAAAACGAAATCCCACCACGTCTCCTTTGATGCCTGGATGGCCAAGCCTCCCAGTCTCACCATGATCGCCCTGAAACACACAAACACACAGCACAGACAGCATTAAATATCACCACTTCAGCTATACTGATCACACTTGGACACACAGTAATACTGCATCTTAATGAATAAATGGTACATTACACCTTTGGCCCAGGCAGTCCACCTTTGCCATCAGCACCTCTCTTGCCTGGCAAACCCTGAGAAGAAAAAAGAAATCCCATTCTATGTGATGTTTTTTCAAAATAAAAGTGTGATGTATTAAACATTACTAAAATATTGAGATATATAAAAGGATGTATTTTATGGGTCAGGCTTTAAGCCAAGTCATTTTTGTTTGTATAACCTTTAATCACAGTTATTGTCTCAAACGGCTGCACACACCCACAGTTTAAGGGAATGCTAATAAAAATATTTTGGGCAAAATACCTTTTGTCCGACTTTCCCAGACTTAGAAATAATACAGCTTTGGAGTTGCTGTAAGTTTATTTTTTCACTTTGACAGAGCTAGGCTAACAACTCCCATAGACTTCAAGTCTTTATGTTAAGCTAACACAGAATGCTACCCATATGAACCAAACCACTGGATGTACAGATGTGAAAGTGGTGTCTGGGTAAATAAGAAAAAGGGTATTTTTCCCCAAATCCTGGAAAATTCCTTTAGCACACTACATGCAAAACTAAATGCAAAACATAAATATTGAAGGGTAAATATATTAAAGGTGTACTGTGTAAGACAGCTTTGAAGTGAGGACCCTTTAGAGTGAACTGACCAAAAACAGAGAAGAAAGATGAAATTTGATGATTGATCCCACGATCCATCCCACAATCAACCCTCAGTTTTGCATAGTGCAACTATTACATTCTGCAAAATCAAAAAAACTTACTGGTACTGATGGTCCAATTGGTCCTTGGGGTCCCAGACTGCCACGGGGGCCCTAGAGAGACAAAGCTCACAATTAACACAGTCTTCATCTCCACCTCTGTTATATTCAAACAATAATCTGTACATCATCTAAATCAAATTAAACAGTTTATGACTACACCTACATTTTAAGAATACTGTGACACTTGTAAAACAGGCATGCTTGCTGATAGGATTTAGAGATGGTTCTGCTGCAGAGCTAACATGATGGTGGACTGCATCAAAATCTCAGTCTGTTACTCACATTTTGTCCCTGGTGCCCCTTCTCTCCTTTGGCCCCTGTGGCCCCTGTGCTGCCCCCCGGTCCGTACTTCCCAGGCACGCCTG
Organism: Myripristis jacobus; assembly: GCA_900302555.1. NCBI lineage: Eukaryota > Metazoa > Chordata > Actinopteri > Holocentriformes > Holocentridae > Myripristis > Myripristis jacobus. The sequence goes on along the minus strand of OMLB01026377.1, from coordinate 9,613 downwards.
ACGAACCCCTGGTGCCTTTATCCCCCTGTGAACGTATCAACAACACCATCATCATCATCATCGCCATTCATCATCCGCCTCACTGTCTTCATCACAAAATGGTGTGTGTTTTTGTTTGTTTGCTTCTCAGCATTAACTTTGCAGAATCTGAAACCCCCTGTGGTCCAAGTTCATGCATTCTCAGGTCAAGAAGTTCATCACTAGTCCAACAGTTTTTCAGCCGACTGACCTTGAGCCCCAGAGCTCCCTGTCCCCCTCTGTCCCCTAGAGCACCGCTGTATCCCTGGAGGAGGGTTAGATAGAGAGGAAATCTGTTTCAGAGAGATTTCATCCTCTTAATTCACTCTTGTGGTTGAGCACATTTGGCATCAGCAAACCTAAAAACTCTTACGAGCATTTCAGAGATCAGTAGAAAGGCCAGAGTCTCTAACCTTTGAATTTTTAAGATTCTCAGAAACAGACTTGAGATGTCCCTGGTGGGTTAAGACTGCAGCCTCCCCCCTAATCACTGATCTGGGTTTATCTCATATTGTACATTGTATAACACAAAATTCCAGCATTTTAAACTACAAGAGCACTTCTCACCTCCTTCCCTGGTGGCCCCTTTGGCCCCTGCAGCCCTTGATTTCCGCTGTCTCCTTGAACACCCTTTACTCCCTGCTTTCCAGGAGCCCCTGTTTTCCCCCTCTCACCCTGAAAAGTATGTGAAAGAGTTCATTTCAGTGTGTTCTTGAAAAATGTCCAACTCCAACTGTATGCTCATATTAGATACAATTTTAACTGTCTATGCTGCCTTTTGAAAATTTAAGACAAGTTTAAATAAATGAAAAGGAAAATGATAATTTTACTCACAGATATGCCTTTTTGTCCAGCAGGACCCTCAGGTCCCCTCAGTCCGACTTGACCCTAAAGCACAGCAGCACTGTCTGTTTTTACACATGAACATGCTTAACAATGTAATAGCTAACACATAGTATGGCAACCTGCACATAGGCCTGTGCTCTTTCTGTTTACACTAGGTTTGGTAAACTACAGCTATACCGTATATCAGAGATTTTGTTGATTTTCCAATCAGTTCAATGAAAAAACAAACAAACAAAATAATAAAATCAGATCTGTTGATCAATACAGTCTAATCAATCTACCTCCTCACCATCGAGCCCAGGAACTCCCTTCTGCCCCACGGCTCCTTTGGATCCCTGAAGAGACGACATGAAGACACAGATGAACAGAGAGGACCGACTGATCAATCACCAGATTGATTTTTTTCTGAGGTGGCTGCACCCACTCACTCTTCCAGTAAATTATGCTGAATAATTTACAGGTAGAGTATCTAATGAATTATTCACAATTAATTCCAATAACATCAACAAAAACTAGATACCTGAATGTAATTCAGATTAAGCAAGCCTGATGAAACAACACGTGAAATGCCTTGCTTGCCATGTTTATATTGAGTATATTTTATAAATTTTTCCACTTCAGATTAAGTGAGTAGAGGAAAAGCTTTACCTTATCTCCTTTGACACCAACTGATCCAATCTGTCCTGGAGGCCCTTCTTTACCCTTTGGTGGGGAGAAATTAAAGAAATGTTAAAGACATCCAGCAAGGGTTTATCAAGCACTTGCACAGCCAGGGCGCAGTGCTGATTGCTTTAGTTATTAATAAGTGAAAATATTTCAAAGAGAGTAACAAACTAGCCGCCTAAAAGTTTATATTCAGTTCAGTGTTAGTGCTTGGTGTAAAGTCCAAAAATCTGAATGGGCTTGTTGCTTCTTACTTAATTGCTGTCATATGGAATACATGGTCAGCTAAATCACAGCCAACAGATCTGTCCTCCTAATGACACTTTGAAATGCTATGATGTTGTATGGTTAAGTTGAGGACTGTATCTACAAAAACATGTTTATTCCAGCTTTGTATTAGCATGCTCAAAATGATTATTTCAGTTACTTCAATCTCTGCCATTTCCAAAATACTGCTTATTTAATTCTTCATTCTTCAGGATATGAGTGAGCAGTATCTCAAAATAAAGACTGGGATATCATCTGATGCATCAATAAATAATAAATATATACATACATACATATTGTATATATTTTTCATGTCGATTCAATAATATGATTCCAAAGCCATCAACATAGAGTCAAATGTCTCATTGAAACTGCTGGACTACTGTGAGAAATCTGTGAAATAACAACAGAGCCATGGAGAGGGTAAATAGTTTTAGCAGATAAAAGTCGGGTAAGAGCCAAAAGATAAAAAATTATGCTGTTTATTTTTAAAAACTATTAAACTAGGAAGGCTCTGCTGATGACATGTTTGATGTCATTTTTGAAAGTTAATGTCAGTAAGAAGGCTTGCACCTCTTCAGAAAATGATCGGGCTTTGATATCATAACCTCTAGCAAACTAAATTTCATGGAAAATCATGAAACTTCTTTTTTTTGAGAGTGAATCATCCATAGTTAAACTCTATCTTCCAACAGAGATGCCACAAAATAGTGCTAAGGAGGTAGAGATGCCTTTCAACAAGTCCATCTTGGTTGACATCTGGGTGATTCTGAGGAAGACTCAAACACTGAGCTCTCCTCCTTCAAAGAGGATGCTCAAAAGATACTATGAAAAGCTGTCTCACACCGTAATTGAGGATCCTAGGAATCCTAGAGCTATCAAGATGATCCTGATCTGAGTACAGGATGCCTCTCTGATACCCAAGAGGGTCACCCAAACTGCAGAGCTGGCTGCAGGACCGACCGTGTCAAAGAGAGGAATCAGCAGAGGAAGAAACACATCTGTTTCTAGGTACAATTCAAACTCCCAATATAATTCTGCAGAAATTACACAGAAATACATCTTAGGCAGTAATAAACATTCAGAGAAAATCTGCTGTGACAAAGATTTAGTGCCCTTGCTTCCTCCTTTCTTTCTAAACAGAATCAGTCTTTGAACGGCAGCACCATCTGTGAGGGTTGACGAATCAATATGCTCTCTGTGATATGCCACTCTGGTTTATTGCTCTTCGGTGGGGAGCCTTCAAATGACTGCAGCGAGACATTCGAGGGGAGCTGTGTATGTGTGCTTTGTGGGGGTGTGTTCATCATGAGTCTCAAAAATATGTGTACAGTGACACAGTTTTCAGATGCTGTGGCTTTTTGCGTTATGGACTTGGTAAGGCGAATCATCCGACAGAGCACGAGGGAGGCTCTCTTCCCCTCAGTCTTACACAGAGTGTCCTTGTCAGTATTTGAGTCACAGGAAGCTTGTCTGCATGAAATCATCCTGTAGGACATGATATATGGCTGACTCACAAATCCCCCCCAAAAAAAAAAATCACAAAAAGAAACAAGAAAAATTACCAGTTACCTCACTAGGAAGGTGGTATTATGTTTGCCTGATTTCTCATTTGTTTATTTTGGATTTATTTAAGAGGACCTCTTTTTTTCATTTTACTTGTAAGCTTTGTAACCAAGGAAACATCATCCCAGCTGATTCATCTGGTGGCGCTGATTCATTCATACGCTCTATATAGGGCAAACTGACTCTGAAGGCTGGAACCAGCAGCACGTAGTCCAAAGCAACGTTTACCAGGAGCTGATTCCAGTTTCTATTTCAAAAATGTCTTTGCATGAATACTTGACAACAACAGACGAACTTACTGGATAACCTGTGACCCCGCTGGGGCCGACTGGACCTTGTGGTCCTTGGTCACCAGGAAGGCCACGGAGCCCCATCTCACCCCAGGGGCCAATATTACCCTGTATACCCTGAAGATGGATAGACAGATATAGATAGATAAAATAAATACAAATAAATATATATAAATACAAATAAACACATACAAACACACAAACACAACATCTTTAACCGCACAATAAAGATGTCGGATGATGGATTTGAGGCATTTTTGAAGGATCTTTTTATTTCAACATCATTTGATCTATGTGTTTCATTTATAGCCTCATTAGACTCATTCAGAGCTCAGGCAGTCAGAGGGATAAATAAAGAGATGTGGCACCTCATTAGTGAACAGCATGCACGATTCAGTGAACTATTAACATAATAAACGGCAAGTTTCCGAAACATAATTGGCAGCAATCATGTAGTCATATTTGAGTACATAATATACTAATATATATTGGTTAATGGTCGTGGTGGATATGTCTCTCAGTAGGAGTGGCAGAAGATATGCTGGACTGATTTTGAGCTGAGGTTGCAACAGCTGTATGAGTGAACTCCTTAAAAAGGCTGTTTTTATTCTTCTTCTTTTTTGTACAAGTTGTTGGATTTATCTGGAAGTGTGAAACCAACCACTGGTGTTGTGCCATGGCTGTCAGATTTATTTTTGCATTTTGGTGCTGAACAAAGTAAAGCTGACAGAAGCACATCTGTCATGTTTGCCTGTTAAAGAGACTGACAGATGTGTTGGGTTATAACTGTGAAGTGTTCGCCTGTAACAGCAATTCAAACAGCAGAAGTTGAAGCTGAATGAATAAATGGATGAGTGAGCAGACAAAAGACCAAATAGATGGGTGCCAAATGAATGAATGACTGAAATGATCTTACAGGAGGTCCTCTGTATCCCTTTGGTCCAGGAATGCCCATCTCACCCTGGAAGTCAACAGCACATGATGTGAGTGGAGAGCTCAGAAATGAACCCGAGACACATTAAAGTTGTAGAAGCTGACAGATGAAAAAATTCACTCACTGGGGGGCCTCGTTTCCCCCTAGGTCCATCTTCTCCTCTGTTGCCCTTCACAAATAAAACAAGAGTCAGTACTACCAAAATATTAAGTAAAAGATCTGTAAAAATAAGTAGCCAAATTAACAAACTTGATAGAATGATGAATTGAACTCAGAGGTGGTTTTTGTACGCTGGAAGTTGATACCTTTAGTCCTGGGCTACCTGGAAATCCTCTGGTGCCTTCTTTACCTTTAGCCCCCTATGAGAAACCAACAGTCCTCTTATTCTGAAACTCCCAGAGTTTTATACAATACTAATGTCGTGTCCCCTAACCACAGTATGCTGAGCCATCATTAGAAAAGACACCTCCTTCTGTAAGTGCATCATTTTTACCCAAAGGGCATTGATATGGAGCATATTTGTCATGAAAAATTATTTACCAAAGATGGTTGTAACTTACTCTCACTCCTGGCTTCCCTGGTTTCCCTGTCATTCCTCTGCTGCCGGCATCTCCCTGTTGACATGAATCATCTGTTAGATGATTTGACAGCTTCAATCTAGACCAAATCATAACATAATTTAGTGTGTGTAGTGGCCAGCAAGACTGTGATAGGCAGCATTGTATTACTTGAGTCCAGGAGTCCTGATGTTGATGTGTAATGACTTGATTCAGACTTTAATACTGATGACTCAGACTTTCCATGTCACCCCCAGTTTGTACCTGATCCTTGATTAGCGATATGAGCCTACGTGTAGAGGCCATGAAAATGAATGTTACACGAGTTTTTCATTAAAAAATGACTGAGGGCTGCTTAAGGGGGTGCTTTTTGGTGAGAAATTTAAATTAATATGTAATACAATGAAAATGAAAAGCCTTTATTGCTGGATGAGGGGATGCATGGTTCATTCACCCTGATGAAGATTATTCCTGCTTATATGCTCTGCTGTTTTTTTTTAATCATGGGATGTAGCCCTAGAAATAAAAGGACTTGAGACTCCTCTTGGACAAGACGGTAGTGACTTGAGTTTGAACTTGGATTTGACACTGAGGACTTAGGACTCGCAGTTTGGTGAGTCAGCGGCATTACACGACCCATGTAATAAAATACATGCAACGTATACAGGAGAGTTAAACTCACATTTTTCCCGACTGGTCCTTGGACCCCAGACGCTCCCGGCTTCCCAGGTATTCCCTGTGGAAAACATTCACCCACAACAAATTGTAGGTAATTAACTGCTGACATTGTGAATGTCTGTGCAGTCAGATCCACATGTTCAACATCTGCTGGAGGAGTGAACCATTTTACCTTCTGTCCTGGAGGTCCAATGTCCCCATTCATTCCATTTGCACCAGTGGGACCCTGGAGGACAAATTATTAGTTCATCATAATCATAAAACCCGTCTAATGACAGGCTCACAAGGAAATTTTTCAGCTAAATGTAGGCCATCAGTTTTGAAATATACTGCAAATGAAAAAAGGTAAATATGCATTAAAACTCATAAGATAAATATTGCAACAGGCTGAATAAACTGGGAGTATAATCTATATGGAAAGGTGCAGTTTTATTCATGCAGTAATATAACTGAACAAATTCAATCTGCCACATGAATAACACTATGAATAGTATGCAGCATAATGTGGACGGGCACAGGTGGTTTTAAAGGTGAGAGGTATTGAAATTTATGGACATGAATATGTTTAAAAAACATATTATTGTGAAGCTAATGAAAATGTGGAAAAAAATACATGTTCTAATGTAAAGAAAGTAATGGGTGTAACATCAAATGTCAGCGGTTCAAATGCTGGTCTTACTGGGGCTCCATGGGGTCCATCCTGCCCTCTGCCTCCAAAATTACCCTGTAGTCCCTGAGAAAGGACAATATAAACAATAATATAAGGTCATTTCACATGTTTTTGTTGTAATGGGTATTTGCCACATACAAAATGCATTTGCTCAGGGTGAATGAGAGTGCCAGACATCAGTTTTGACGAAAAAGCCAGACGTAAGTGTTTTCAAGGTCTGGCGCCCAAGATAGCCAATAATATTCGATAAGGTTTGCTCTCAGTATGTATCATATTTCAAGCGGTGGATTTTTCATTCTGGAATTAAGCTATTTCCTGTAATATCAGGTGGATACTGAATGTTACCTGACAAAATGAAACTTTATACAAAATGAAATTTTATCAGTGGTGATCACCTTGTGGCCTTTAGGTCCGGTAACCCCTGGGACTCCAGGCGTTCCCTATACAAGCAATGCAACACTTTTTAAAACATGTGGTGACATTAATACTCCATTAATACATACATTACAGCATGTATATTAACATTAATCTGAAAGCTGTATTTGACAGTTTGTATGACCATTATAATTTTGGATATAATCACATTGCTCATGAGGAGTTGACTTACATATGGAGTTAAAAGGCACACTTTGAACTTGGTTTTGAACTTGAGAACAAATGCACTCCTCTGTTGTCTTTGCCCTTCCTACTTCACTGACAGTTGCAGTATTTTGTTTAGGGTGCTGAGGGCGCTATTGTTCCATATAACCAAAATCAAGGAGTGTGCTTTAAAGGGGCACTAAGTAAAAACTGCTCTGAGGTGAGGACCCTTTAGACTCAACTGACATGGAAAATGGAATTAGCATGAAATCTGAAGCTTGAGTCTACGTATTTTTCATCAACGGACCAATGATCAGGACCCTTTATACTCAACAGGAAAAAAAAACATGGAATAAGCATGAAATTTTAAAGTTGAGTCCACATGAGTCTCATGGTTGGCCTGACTGGTCAGTTATAGTAAGTGCTTATTCCATGTTTTTCACTTGAGTCAACCTTCAGTTTTGCAGGGTCCACCTTTAACAGGTCATGCTAACTTCAAACACAGATGTTACAACTGGAAACATTTTTCACAGCTTCACAGACATGTAAAACTGCTGTTGTGCTGTCACATGTGCTCAGTCCTCTAATGAATAATTTATTTTCTGAATAAAAATAAATCTTCAAGCCAATTAGACACTATATCAACAGAAGCAGAGGTGACAGTGTTTGCACAGGTGGAGCCGTACTACAAAGACAGAGAGACTTTGGCCTTTAACATTTTGAGGGAAAAAAAGAACATGTTGTGACTGAATGTGCCATGTTTTGCCAGGGGTCGAATGTTCTAACCAAATGATTAATATTAGTGAATATCCAGCATGTACTGACTGCCGAGTGTAGAATAAGAAGTGTAGGTACATAGGAACCTTAATACCGGGTTCTCCTTCAGGTCCTCTTTCTCCAGATTTCCCCATCTCTCCCTGCCAGCAGAAAACACACCCAAATCACTAATATTTATCACACAAATTACTTTTCCCACTAACACGACATCTATCTCAGAGGTGTTCAGGCACATTATTATGGAGCCCACCAGAGTTCCGGGTGTGATACGCCTGCAAGCACTGTGACTGGTCATAAAATTTGCCGGCCTGTTGCCCATTTGCTAAAACAGCCTTGACAAAAGCTATTTTTATCTTGCCCAGAACTCTGGTGGGATTCATAATATCACCATCATCCAAAACAGATGGTGGGTGTCTAAAACAAATGAGGCAAAAAGCTCTGTTCCCATTTAGTGAAAATAAATGAAACGAAGAAGCGCTCAAAACTGCACAGCACTTCAAAGCAAACGCGACACAACAAACTGGCTCGGTTCCCTGCAGCCACGATAAAAATAAGCAACACGTTTCAAGCTTGGCGCTCTTCCTCAGGCATCACCAAGTCGCTTTATTGTGCTGTATTTGCTTTGAAGTGCTATTCAGTTTTCAGCCCTAAAACTGAGCAAATAGAACTTGTTCTCCAGCATCACATGGTTCCCACCTTCTTCATTTCATATGTACATTTTACATAAATACTGTTACTTACAAAAGGACCAGGCAATCCAGAGAATCCCATTCGACCTTCTCGACCCTTTGAAAGACAAATAAGCATAACTGTTTACAATTTGTCCATGGGTATTATGGTGCTACTTCATGACTAGAGACAGTGACTGGAAATTCAAACACCATCTGCTGAACAACTTTATACTGGTGTGTTTTGTCATTATACTTGCTGTGTGAAATTGTGTCACAGTATAGGATTACATTTCCACACAATCAGACAAATATGGGGAATATTACCTTACATTTACTTCATTATTACATTATTTTCTGCCATCGATACCAAATAATAGATATCTGTTACTTGAGACCTTTAAATCCCCTTTAAAACAGTTATCCAGTGTGCATTTACACTATATAAACTGAAGTATGTATCTGATGTATCTGACACTTCTTCCATGATTTAACTCACTAAGTATCCATCCTTTTCTTACCTTGTCGCCTCGAGTTCCTGCAACTCCTTGAATGCCGGTTGGCCCTCGATCTCCCTGGAAAAATGCACAAACATTAACTTTTAATTAAAACAAAGAAACCATAAAAGGTGAGCCATAATTCCAAAGCCTTTCTAAAACCTTTACCTTAGGCCCATCTCTTCCCTGCTTCCCTTGCTCTCCAATGGTCCCTTCCAAGCCCTGCAAAGACAGAGGCAAGTGCAAAAAAATGCCATTATTGCATGGGTCCATGTTCATTCCTTAATGAAAATCTTAATTTTTATCATTTTTGTTTCACTCACACTTGGTCCAGGAGGTCCTGGCAGCCCTGTTGCTCCTGGCAGTCCTTCCAGTCCTGATGGGCCACCATGCCCCGTAAATCCTCGTTTACCTGGAGGCCCTGGGGGACCCTGAATATCAAAACATGTAAACAAGGAGAGGAACTGATTAATTAGTTCAGTGACTGAAAGAGAGAATGATAGACAGCCATGAACACACATAGATGGGATAAAACTCACCAGGTCCCCCTTAAACCCTGGATCACCCTTCTCACCTTTCTTAGCTTTAGGCCCCTGGAGGAAA
>OMLB01026375.1:0-13170 GCA_900302555.1 Myripristis jacobus | reverse complement strand
GCAGCCTTTGACCACCCTCCATTTGTTTGAATTATTTGGGTTTCATCTCAATATAAGAAATGTGCCACTTGAGAAAATGACCCCTGCTCTGCAATATGACTGCTGTCCAAAACCTCAGTTCCCAACGTGGGAAAAATTCGTAAAATCCGGTGACCTCTCCTTCAATAACTAAATTGGAGCGTTCACATAACCTAAAAAAAAAATGATACTCCTTTGTGGTTTGTCAGTGTTGTTTTCCCATCTGCTTTCCACTCCAGTTGGACTGAGAACGATTTTAATGCAAGATATTTCTGAGTTGGGAAAACACCTTCTGTCCTGTAAACTGAAAAGGATTTCCCCAGAGAACTGATTTATTTCCTGTCTGGATTACACCTACATTATTTTTTTTTGTTTGTATTATGTCACTAAATACTGTTACGGGAACAGGCTCCAGTACACAGTAATACTGGCATGCTTCAACAAAAAAATAGTTCCAATTTAAGGAGTCTGGTGCACAGCACAGCAGGAAAATATAAACATATGGTGTATTCTGGTTTGGATACAGAATTTTTTGTTTGTTTGTTTGTTTCATGATTAAAAAGGTTTTTTTATCAGCTGACCTGATTGCTGCTGTTGTTAATGTCCCCCAAAGCTGGACCAATATTGATTGATAACTCATACTGCAAAAATACCAGACTATCCCTTTCAGTTCTTGGTTGACACATGGTAATCTTTAATCAGAGAAGATGCAGGCTACATTTAAAAGTGAACTCAATCAAACTGTGTTCAAAGCATCATGGAAAATCATGCAAGAGCGTGGCGGTGCAAGTCCAAGTTTAAAGAGGACAAACTGAGATACATTATCTGTTTGTACAAGAGAACTCCGTAACATCTCATGCTGCAGGATCGATTCGTGCAAAATAAACCATGCAACTGTAGGCAGCTGTGGGGGAAAAAAAAAAACTTTAGTGTGGTGTGTGTGTATTTCATGTCTGTGCTAAAACTAGGTGTTCCTAAAGTTTGCAACACTTCCTTCTCTCGTTTCAACAAGTTCTTCAAAGTGTCTGTTTCACTGTTAACAGAGACGAGCTGCACCGTCACTAACACAGTAAGAAGCTCTATGAGGCAGTTTGCATGACATGAGCACGAAACACAGATAAAGCAACACAAATCACTAACCACCTCCTTGGTGAAAATAAGTTTGCTAAATAATACACAGATTGCCATGTATTATTGGAAATATACATTAGCCATAAAATCATCATCTCCCTCTTTTTCTGTTTCTATCTTTGTGCCACTTCTGTTTCTCTCTCACAAACATGCAAAAACAGAAACACATGCTGGTTTCCAAATGAAGGCAAACTCTAGTTAGACTAGTCAAACCAAACAGGTGAGGCTTGTACTTGACAGTAGTCAATAAGCCAAAACCAGAAATTTCCAGAGCACGCTTCCTGCAAAGCATTAAAAACATTGTTCTTACAACAGTTGAGACACACATGTAGCCCATTTAATAAAGGCTTTTTAAAAGCTTTGTCTTGGTCATTTTTGGTTTTGGCTTACTGAGCACCAGTCCTAAAGCGGTTAAGAGCACCGTTGATACCAATAAGTAAATTAGTGCTCCTCAGTTGATGTACTGCCATAGTTTTCTCTCCTTTGACTAGTTTTGAGACTTAACTTGTATTTTTCCTAAAACAAGTGAGATAAATTCAGTTGTTTTGAGCCTCGATGAAAATATTGTGTCACACAAACAGATGCTATTTGTGGCATATTTAGGGTTGAAAAGGGTCTCCCAAGCTCGTAAGCATAGGCTACTTGTTCATGAATTTAAACTTTGTGATGTCTCAAGGTGAAGACACACCCTGATTCGTTGATCATATGGGGAAATCTGTGTAGGAATTAAACTGCATGCACATTATCACAGAACTATAAAAACTTATGAACAATGAAACACAAACAATGAAACAATGAAATATTGTTCATTATGTTGAACTCTAAAATGAACTTTAAACTGAGAAGACCAACATTACAAAATTATGTAGTGCAGGTTCAAGACTCAATCTCAATTTAAATTAATTTAGCTGTACATTTTTTGCAGAGCAGCATGTAACAGGATTAAAATAAACACAATAGTCGGAAGAGTTTGCGGAGACATGGTGAAAGCAGAAGTGGGCTGGTGTGGGACGTCAAAAGTGGCAAGTCTCTGTTTGACTCTTTGGCACAGTTCCCACAAATATTAAGGAAGTAATCACTAAGGACCTGCTTTTAAAGAAAAAAAGTGAATTAAAGAAGTTAGGAATTCTTTGATCAACATTTATGAAAAAAAAACTGGGCCATACTCTCAATACTGAGTTTGAGGGGTCCTGGGGCCTAATCACCAAAACATGAGTGATGGGATGTTCACGTTTGGCAAACTGAAGGACAAAACTGATCTCACCCACTTCACTTCGTCCTCAAGCTGCCAAATCTCTACACAGACGCTCACTCTGGATTTATACTATGAAGGATAGGGTAATAGCAAAGGTCTTCTCCATTTCCCTTACTGATGCAATTAATGGAAACCCATCATAAATCAGCCTGGCTGACTGAATTAATGCTAATGAGGTTGGATGAAGAGCTGTTTTGGATGATGATGAGTGTTGGTTTTCAGCCTGAGTGACATCTATGTTTTTTTTCCCTTGCAGGCTCTTTTTTTCCTGTTGTGTTTGTCTGTTTGATTGGTACAGGTTTACTTAAAGTGCGCTGATGAGGCACCCTGATGTAAATTGAATCATGGCTGCCTTTCAGAGGGCGCTGGCAGGGAAGCCTTTGCTATACAAACAAGTGCAGTCTGTTCAGCGTTCAAATGGAAAACTAAAGGGTGCTGCTGATGCCATCCCCACAGAAGGTTCAGTGTACTGCAAAAATGTCCATCTTAATAAGTCATTTAATCTAGTAGAGAGTCAGAAAATCTTTAAGAAACTCTGGTTTGACTCGAGCCAGTAAGCTAAAGGGAATTTCACCGGCTTCTTGTGCGAATCAGCTTGGTATTTGACTTGTTTTGGCATGAATCATTTGACCTGATCTAAAAAATAGCTGACTGATTTGCCTTGTTTCCAGATATTACCACTTGATTGACAATAAAATTCTCAAAACAAGTAAAATTATCTTGAAAAAAGTGATTAGCAGATTCCCTCTTGTTTCGAGACCAAATACATGACTAACTGTCTTATTATAACAAACATTTTTTTGCAGTGTGTGAGTACATTAATACAGTTCTTTTTCTGAATATTACTAGACAGATCAACGCTACCCTCATCCAGTCTGAAAAGATGTGAGCAGCAGCAAATGAATCATCAAAATCAGGCGACAAAACCCAAAGTGCAGCACATGCCAGTGAGTCAGTTTCATGAAGTGACATAATCTTATTAGCAACACAAAAGATATTCAGTGCAAGCCAGGCTTCTCACTTTGATTACTTAAAATATCACTTTACTACTGCAGGATTATAAGGAAATAGGATAGCATACTCCAAATGAAATATCTGTCCATTTCTGAACTATGGCTTTCACATGAAAATGATCTCAATTCAATGTGTTCAGTTGTGGGGCTTAGAGGATACTAGATTTGTTGGAAATACAAACTGATTTCTGGAAATGGCAATTAAATAAAGTAAGTTTTAAAAAATTAACCAGAATAATAATTGCCTTTATTAACCAACAGAGGAAGTTGGTTTCTCTTCTGCACTCTTTTTCCATTCAGAGAGCTAGCATTCCTTATTCAGCAGACACGTGTTGCTTTGTAATGATATGGACAGTAATCTCAATTTATGATCTAATTAGTAACTGGTAAACAATACATCAAAACTGGAAGGATAAGGAAAATAAAATGCAAAGACAAGGTATAAAATATCACGCAAGATATACATACATATTTGGTGTTTGTGCCATAAAGCAATATGATGGATTGCTTTGTGGCAAAAATCCTCTCAGTATGAGCAATACTATTTTATAAACTTAAGGACTTTAAACTTAAGTTGCTTACTTTTCCTTACTCTCCTTCCTACTTTAAAAAGTGCCATAACTTGTTTGATTATCATTATTTTAATTAAAGAGTATTTCCCACCACTTCCCAGTGATGGATCTCTCATTTTGGAATCAAACAAAATTGTACAAATTTTAAACTCTGACAGCAGAAATGTAGGATATCCATCATGGCTGCTTCAGGCCCTGTAGGTCTCCAGAACACTGTGAGCAGCTCTGCTCATGGGTTGTATGAGATGCCGGTGATTTAGTGTCCAACCATCTGCGCCATGGTGATACTGTTTGCCAGGAACAGACATTTGTCTGCCTCATTTGACAGAAGCGTCACATCTAACATCAGAAGGCTGCAGGGGCCCTCTCACTAAAAAGAGCAGTGCTGTGTGCCTTCCCCCATACACACACATTCATTTACTGTACACAAACAAACACATGCACACATTCAATTATGAAGAAAAAACGCTGCTTATACATCTTGCACACATATGGTGTCTCTTCCCAGCACATTCAAATGCACTGGCAGAGAGCAAACAGGATATACAGCATGTTTGCACAACTACTTTTAAGAATATCGAAGTCTGTGGCTCTTGGGATGAGGCCTACACTTCCATATCCCCGACTTGGCAGAATCACCAGTGTGACACAGCCTTCTGTGCTCCTGCAGCCCTGCTACACTTGGCAGTCACTGGTTTACATTTGTATTTTACAGTATAAACATTTCTCTGATGCTCCTACCCAGAGACTTACAATGAGTTCAGCAACAGAATAAGGTTGGGTTCCTAGATTACCAACATTACCAGCGGCTAATAGTGATACAAGGGTCAGAGGTCGTGTTGACAAGAGATTCCACAAATAATTTTCATAGAATTTTCTAGAATGCCCATATATAGAAGTGATAACATATCATCACCAAAAAAAGTCAAATTAAGAAAATAAGGTTTCCTATCTGCTCATTTACTGTAGGTTGCTCCGGATGTTACCATCAGCACAACAAAACAGTGCCAAATTAATGTTTTATCATTTTTCTTAATTTCCTCCACATGCAGTCATCCTTCTCCTAGCCAACATCCTCCTTCTCCTCCAACCTGCCTGTCTGTTAGCAAACAACATACTTTAATGCAAGAAAAGCAGCATGTTTAATATCCTCCGTCCTGCATCTGCCTTCATTAGCTCTGTAAATTATGGTAACCATGGAAGGAGTCCCTTCGCCCAGTCCTGAAATAGTACTACAGTGGTAACCATGGTAGAAATGCACCAATATGCACCTGCTTTATATCACCAAGGCATACATTTAAAAAAAAAAGAAATCTTCTTGTAGAGTACCAAAAGTGCAGTAAAGCTTTAAAAACGATGAGCTAAAACGAGAACCTGTTAGCAAACACAGCATGATTGTGCATTTTCGCCCTCCTGCCTAAACAGTGGCCAGTGCAGACACAAACCTCGACACGTTAACACGACCGGCGCAATCATAATCTGCAGTCAAGTGTGTTTGTGTTGTTTCTGGGTTGATGGTGGTTGAAATGCCTGCTGAGCGGTTGGCAGCCTGAGTTTCCACACGTACCCGAGGATGTCTGCTCCGCTCTGTCTGCCGGCCGTGGATGTAAACAAACGTCACGAGGCAAAGAGACTGCAGCTGCCACTAGCCCTCGCTCTCCTAGTCCTCCTCCTCTTCATCTATCTCTCCTTCTCTCTCTCTCTCTGTCTCTCTCTCTCTCTCGCAGCTCACTGCTTCCCCAGCATGTTGGAGCAAGTTAACTCTTTCTCTGCCTAAACTGCAGCATCACTGACCATACTGATGTTCTTTCAGCCTCTCTTTACACCTCCTGCTTCACTATTTCACATTCAGTACTGATGCAGGATATTTACTATACACTATACGCATGTATTAGAGTTCAACCAATAAGGATTTTTGAAAGCTCATGGGAAATGTTTACACTTAAGTTACAGTTAAAATCAGTCTATTGTGTGCTGATATTCAGTATTTTTTGGACCATTTCCATGCTGAAAAATTCCAGGTATTCAAATTTTTCCCCTAAACTGTGTGTTTGTCAAGGTGGAAAAGCCTCTGAAACAGCATTTAGACCATTATGGGACACTGAAACTCTTTTAAAGTGACTCACCACACCCACTCAGTGGTAGGGGAACTCTTGGCTACATTTGGCCTTCAAATGAAAAATTAAGTCAGAATTGAGTACATGAGTAGATAAAGCCTCTGATATGGCTGCCAGAGTGAGTGTTACATCAGAAATGGGTGTTGGCAGCATTATTTCCTCTACCAATAAAAGACCACAAGGCCTGTTTGTTTGAGCAACAGTTTTGAAAGAGTTTTCACCTCTGTTTGTTTGCTTTTGTTTATTGTCTGTCTGTTAGCAAGGTAACTCAAACATTTATGGAGGTGTTTAGATGAAACTTCATGCAAGGACTGGTAATCTAGGTCAAAGGTCAACTTCAAGGTCAACCCAAGGCCAGAATTCACATATTTGTCAATATCTCTGGAACGTAACATCATAGAAAGATGCAGCTAGGTGCAATATGTTGATATGTAGGGTTGTGCAGTGTGGCAGAAGTTATCTATGACTCGCAGTGTTAGAATTGATTTTTGTTTAGCATCTTCTGGGTTCAATATGGTTATGTGTGATATTTAAATGGTGGATTAGACCAGTTATGGATAAAAAAATTTTGGTGCAAAACTGTCCTCTGTATCATCTATAGAAACGCTGTTTTGTGCTTTTGTATTTGGTTTGAACAGTCATCAGTTTTCAAAGCATGTGGTATTTGCTTTTCCTGTTATCAACACACAGTACAGAATTATGCACAGAGAATGAATAGCTAACATTAGCTTAATTCTTGTGGTGTACTATGAGAAACAGTCCTCTTCATGACCTCAGCGACCTCTGCTCTCGCCAACCAACATCCAGACCAGGCTTTTATGTGGCTGTTCACCCTGATTTAAGAGCGCAGTGGACATTACATCAGGTCCGTTCTCCTTCTTACCCTCTCCTCTCTTTTCCCTGTTTTTTTTTTTTAGTTCAGTTTCATATTCTGTCCCACTGCAGCATTACACAAAGCCATAGATCGATCAAGTTCTGCTGTGGCTAAAAAGCGAATACATGAGTTACAAGCAGGACGAAACCACAAGTAGTAATTTTATCTCATATCGACTGTTCAAGTCGTATTTTTAACATTCGCTCATTTTTCTGGAGAGAAAAAAAAACTCCATTTGACACTTGAGAAGGGCAGCAAGACATGATCTTGGTTTGAAAAATAAAATTTGAATTCCTCGCTTATTTTTAAACTTCATGAAAATTTAGCACTATATGTATCTGAAAATGATTTTTTTTTTCTGATCTAATTATATACTTTAAAAACATATTGAATTACGATAAATGACCTCATCAATGACCTCATCAACCAATCTATTTTTCACAGAACTTAAATGCTTGTTAAAACCGGGGTTGGGCCGCACACAGAACTGATAGGGAGACAAATCACGTTTTCAGCCAGGCCCCATCTGTCCCTCTGGGGGTCCTATCCTGGTGGTACAGTCTGTACGGCCAAGAGTGCGCGCACACACACACACACACACACACTCAGCAAGAGAGCCAGGTTTCTCTTTTCTTTTTGATGCTTCTCCATTTACCCAGACATTTATCAATAATTCATCAGGCTGTTGCATAAGGGCGCCGCACATCAGCAGACAAGACTTTTCGTGTGTGTGTTTCAAACCATCTCAACTTCATACGCCTCAGCAAAGTGTGTGTACGTGGTAAAGACTGCATGTGAGCAAGCATCAAAGACACAGCATTCCTGTGTGCCTGAGAGAACGTGTGTCTGTGTGTGTATATGCATGTGGGTGTGCAATGTACAAGGAGGCAAGGAATAACAAAACAAAAGATGTCTGGGCAAGCTGTTATGCAAAAGAGCCTCTAGTAGCAAGATTATCAGCAAGTGTCTTCGGTTATTAATTAAGAGTGAAGTTGCTGGATGGGAAAGCAGAGAAAAGCTCTGAGGAGAAACTGTGACGAAGGATGTTCACCCACAAGGTTTCTAATCTGAGTCCAGCAGCATTCTCAGCTCCTGTTTATGAGATTGCAATTCTCTGATACAGCAGCACAGTGGACCGGTGATTACAGACACAGCTCAATAGCTGAAAGGTCACAGCAAATGTGTCCACTAACAGCCCAGTGTCAAGGGAAAGTGTCGCTAAGCATTTCACTGAACCACCGAGAGCTAAACATTCATAAAGCTAAATATAAAATGTAGGGATGATACAATGTACTTATCTCACAAAATGATTTGATGCACAATATTATTCAACATGACAACAAAGCCTGACTGTGCAGAATGTCTGAACCACAAATCTGTCTAGTTATGGCGACTCCTTGCTAGAATTTAAAAATGTTGTCATTACAAATGTGAAATTAATGCTATTCATAATGAGAACTAGTGAAATTGCAGTGGGCAAACCAGCTCACTTGTGAATACTGCAGCAAAACAAAATTTAGCCGATACCAGGACTCATTTTTCTGCCCCACGATGCACACCACCAGATTTTTGTGTTAAGCTACTTTCAATGCATCATCCCATAATATATATATAATATATAAATGCAAATTTTCAGGCAGCGAGTGTATCATTAGTTTTATGCCCTAAAAACATCCCAAACTTTGCTGAAGAGTCGCTTTCAGGAGGGATTTAGGCATAAAAGTGTCTGTTATTGTAGAACTCCAACACTAACACCATTTCTTTTTAAAGTACATAAAGTATAAAAATGACAGCTTCCTTCCATGACTTGATGTATTTCTTGTTGTAAAAGGATGTTAGGGCGGGGGAATAATGCAGGAAAGGATCATTCAAAAGTGTAAACCAATGGGATATCAGTTACTAGGACAGAAAGCTTTATTGGGACCATATTGTCTCAATAAAATATAAAATATTGGACCTATTACACCATTTTCCAGGAAGTAAAAGCAGTCGGGGCTCCAATACTGGAGTACTATAGTTCAGTTTCTACAGAACAAGTGCTTTATTTTGTAGGATTTCATGTCATATTATTAAACCTGCATCACCCTGTGTGAACTTCACATTAACAAACATAAATCCTTGTAAAAGGATTATGCAGCGGCACATAGTCTTGAACCTGGAATCACTTCTGTGCAGAAACTCCAGGCAAGCGAAAGGCACCCTGCTGAAGTGTCTTTGAGCAAGATGTTGAGTCCCTGCCAGCTCAATAAAGACTAGCACACAGAGCTGCAGTATGAAACTTTTCATCTTAAGGCAGGAAGTAGATTGTCAGTCCTGCGCTCTCCCACTCATTTTGGGTGCAACCTTCACTTTTTTAAAAAAAGAAATGAAAGACATAGAATGTATATATACAAGATGCATATATACAGCATGCAAAAATGAAAAAATTAATAGTTCTAGTTTGACTGCTGCCCAAGGAGACAATACTCAAATAGGACATTTATCATTCAGTGTCTCTTCATTAGCCTAAACCTTTTCTTTTGTTTACTCTTAGCCTGTATCATATTATGCAGCCTTATTTTTTCACTGCTTAGTGTAATAACTAACATTTAGTACATTTATTTATACAGATTTTTATATTCGCTTGTTTCTACTTATGGACAGATGTCCTCTATATCATGTACGTATATCTAGTTTCTGTGCTTCTAGTTTCTATCTCTTCCAGTGTTCTTCGTCCTCCGTAAAGCACTTAGTGACGAACCTTTTCGTTTTATGATAAATATGACCTGACTAGAGCAATCCGTTCAGGTGAATGGGGTGATACAGCTCATTAAGGGCCCACTGAGTGTATCTCCCCTCTTCCCCTCATTATGGAGGCTACACTTCACTGCCACAGTAAAAAAAAAAAGTAATAGGGCAGCAGCACATAGGCTAGATCACACCAATCCACATGCGCACAGTGAGCAGGTGTGTGATGTTTGATGAAGAGAGAGAGGTACGTAAATGAGGATGAACAAGAGGCTGCTGTTCAGCCCTCCTGAGTGGGAGAGTAAAGAAGAGTCACCTCACACACAAACACACACACTTAAATAGATGTGACGGAAACAAGGGGGGGTACTAACCACTTGAATTAAAATCAAATCACACTCTGTCAACATGGCCCTGACAGTGTGAAGGGCCTATTTGAATAAATAGCCTTCACCTCTCGTAAGAAAAGCCTGCTTATCAAACTGAATGGGAGCAAAAAGCCATCCAAACTGCAATGTTTACATGTAACAAGACGTATGATTAAGGTCTGACTTATGTGGAGTTCTGCCAGCCAACACAGATGTTGCTTTCTTTACATAAAAAGGACCATATTAGTGATTTTATGTCTACAAAATAATATCTACAAAATGTTTATACTTCACATTTAACCTAATCTTTTCCCAAGCAGTAGTTTTTTTAAAAAGTCCGATTTCATTTTTCCTTCCTTTTATCCAGCCATTGGTTTCCTTTCACTCTACTACAATATGAAAATGAACTTTTATCAGTTTTCCTAAAAGCAGCAGCAGTGTTGTGTTTTAATGACTTGAAATTGGGCAGAGTGAAATGCTCCCACCGCTGTAAAACAGTCCCCAGGGAAACATTTGCTTTCCACAGCCAATTATTAGCACTGTGGTTTATGAATGTTGACGACTTATTTAGCTGCAGAAACAGAACACTGTAAGGTGTTTGTTTTACAGGAATGCACTGGACTGGACTTTACGGATTTGTCCACAGGAGTAGTAGCAATCAGCAGATTGTGTTTCATAGCATTTATTCGCTTTTGGCATTTCAGTTGGAGTCAGGTGTAGCTGAGTGGCTTCTACAGTCCAAAGGAAGTATACATACAAATTAAATTCTATGCTACAACATCCTGAATACAGAAATCAGTGAACAACTCTGAGTGATGCCAATAAGTACATCAATACATCCCTATAACAGATCATAATAATGCAAGGATTAACTAGAGTGATTAGATATACAGCTTTACAATGACAAAGAAAGCATGACTTGGAACGTCAAATCAAATGGAATAAACTACTCACTCAACGCACTCAGGAACAAAGAATAAAAGGGAACCTCCTCAGCTGAAGTGCCAACAGTGAATGAACCCAGGACACTTCATGCACCTTTGCCAGCTTCCAGAGCGTGTACTCCCCAGTCCAGCAGTCATGTGACCTCCACTGCCAACCAAAAATCAGCATTAAAAAAAAAAAAAAAATCAAGAAGTTTTGATTATATGTTGTAAGATCTTTAGCACCCCCGCAGGATTTGGAAAATGGTTTGGTGCAATGTAAAATGGGGATAAATAGTAGAAAATGGGTCAAACATCAAAATCACTGGTATGATCAGACAGAATAAAGCATCTCCACAATGAGCCATAATAGTTATAACAAGTAAAAACAGACATCAGTGCATCAACTCCATCTACGCATTGCTGTCACACCAAACATGTGCTATGCATCTCACGCAGTTTTTGCTATTCCATTAGTTATGTAATACAGTCATTACTAAAACAATTACAACAATTCATACAGATGCAGATTCAGTCACAGTCAGTCCTACCATTGCCAACTATGCAGATAATAAGCCTACAGCCTACTACAGAAAATGATCTCACCTCAAGCACGTGCAAGTGTCATCCCTCTGACCAGATGATTGACATTTGAACGTCTTTTGTTGGATTTGATTTTCTGTCTAAAGTTGGATAATAATTATGCCATGAACTTGAGCTGTGAATCTCCATGAGGGCCTCCTTCATTAGCAAAAGACCCCTAACAAAGAATAATATATACCGGAAAAAGTTATTTTCTGACGGGACGTGGCACAATATTTTACAAGGATTTGAATTTCCACAGGATTAGTGTTACCTGGGGTTATTTTTACGGGGCATTAGTGTCTTTCTCAGAGACATTTAAACATGATGGACAGACAAGGTATTGCTGAAATGAATATGTGCTTCCTGTTAAGCTCTCACTCACCACTACAACCTCCTGCTGCCTCTTCCTTGCTGAAGCAAAACTGGCCTCAGCTCTGCGCCGTGTTTCTGTTGAACTCTCATCATCCCTCCTCTGCAGCTGCAGCCGTGCTGCATGCAGTGCTGCCTGAATGCAAATACTGCCTGAATGCTGCATGGGAGCCTGCTGAGGGATATGTATGAGGAGCCATGTGGGACAAAATTCAAACTTTACCTAATCACATTTTACTTCCCACGTCAAAAGAAGAGACATACTTTTGCCCACTGCACTTTTATAAATAACACTAAAATGCACTCTACAACACTGAAACCTTCTTCTACACTTCTGAATAAGCTAATGAAACCCTCACATTCACATTACTCAAAAATTTTCATGCATGCCTTCAAAGCACTCTTGCATGTGATGCATCATGCTTGTAAACAAATGCAGTGTTTCCCACAGGCTGCTGCCTATTGGCTTATAGTCTCTGAATCTTGTCAAAGCAAATGTCACTGCAACATTAAAGGAACAGCTCACCCAAAATACAAATATATATATATATATGTATTTCCTCACTTGCCTCTTGTGCAATCTGTCCCCATCTAAATTGTATCTGTGTTCCAGACTATCCAAACTGTCAGAAATCCTTACACATAACATCTGCAAACTGCAATCTATGCACAGGGGCACACACACACACAGATCAACAGGAAATAGTTCACAACAAAACCTGTCACCATCAAGGGTTGTGGGTTTTCTCGGGTGTGTCAGGAGGGCCAGTAAACAGGGAAGATCTGAATGGATAAACTGCACTAAGATCTGGATTTTAAATGAACTGCTCTTTCAACTGACTCCTCTACTTCCATCGTTTTATCGAAGCTACATGTCAAACTCTGGCTCCGTTCAGTTTGTGAATTATTGTCATTGTAGTTCGCTGACATATTTTCAGAACATCCCAGGTTAAGTCTTGTCTGGCAGCTACAGCCACTTCATGCAACGAGACACCCGAAATGAATCCAAAACAAAATTGTACCACTAAAATATTAGCACAGCTTGACAGACACAGGAAAGATACTGAGATGCATTAAGGTTTGACACAGTAATGAAAAGCTCTTGCTTGCGCATACAAGAGCGTGTTGTCACATTTGAATGTGGAAGTATCAAATGTGCAAGGTAAAATTTGAATGAGAACTTAGAGGGCACCAAGCACACACACACACACACACACA
>OMLB01026371.1:0-12500 GCA_900302555.1 Myripristis jacobus | reverse complement strand
GCAAATCACATAATCGTGTGTGTGTGTGTGTGTGTGTGTGTGTGTGTGTGTGTGTGTGTGTGTGTGTGTGTGTGTTCTGTGCTGTGCTGTGCTGTGCAAACTGTCACAATAAACACATATACTGGCACTGACTCGGATCCATTTGGTGTGATACAATGAAATGTGATAATAGCACTTACTTCGTTGCCAATAGCATGTTTTTTCTTTGGACTTGTTCGTTTGGGTCGGAATGCTGACGGTTTACATATTCAGCTACTGCCTTGGCTGGAAACTCAGTCTCGCATACATAACCAAAATCCCTGGCAAGATGTACCGCTTCGCCTGAGAAAGAAAAAAAAATGGGGTTGAATGTGTTTGCGTAATAAAAAAAAAAATGGTGACATCAAATACAGACCAGTTAACACTCCCTGCTTAACACATGATTAATCTAATGCGAAGAGAGGGTTCACTCTGATTTATCCTTTCAGACAGCAATGCTATGGCACCTGTCTACCTTCCCAACATCACACTATAACAATAATAATTTTGCATTTCAGAGGAAACAGCACCTACAGACCACCACCAATAAATAATAACAACAGCACAACAATAATAATAGCCAAATAATAATAATAATAATAATAATAATAATAATGAACAGGCCCAGGAGTTGTGTATACACGCCAAGCCCCAGCCTCCATACCGTGAGAGCGGTTAAATATGGAGGAGAAACAATAAGTGGATATGAAATATTAGACGCAGCGTCATGCTTAACACCATGTCATTGATTACCAATGCCTGCACATTATTGAAAGTCCAGCAGATCACAGAGGCATGGGGAAGCAATTTTAAAGGGCTATACCTAAATCTCGGTTCCCCTTTACATACTTCAGCTATGAGAATTGCAGGTTTCATTCCACCGGAGTCTGAGGCTCGTCTCTCTTTTTTGGTACAATTTTTTCAAGTCTTTGGTTTTAATTTCCTGAACCAGTTGGGGTTTTTACTGCGGGGCTTCCTGCCCATAAGCCTCTGCTCCGGAAGAACGCATGCGCCAATTAGCATCAAAGCTCAAGTCCAGTAAACTCGTTTCCATAAAATGGAGCGGATCATAAACAATAACAGCACTTCAGAAAACGCAGTGTCCCTTCACTAAATAACTGGCTGCCTTCATACCACCACCACCACCCAGCACCATCCACCACCCCCCAGCCCCAGTCCCACCACCCCCTTATCACAGAATCATACATTTCTCCAGGCTCATTACAATACAGCACCAAATTTCAACGAAGCACAATGAGTATTGCATTCGGCCCTCGTCTGCAATAATGATTAACAGGGACCAATGAACCATCGCAGGCTTTCACCTTTTGAAACCCGCGGCACACCAAATACCACTGCACTGAATAATAAGGTTCAACTTTGCAAGCAAAATGGATTTATCCAGTCGCGAAAAAAGGCAACTTTGCACCGCACCATAATTGACTAATTTATTCTTTAATAGGTCCGAAACATATAGCTCTCTCAGGTCAGCGCCATGCCATTTGCATGCAACAGAAATCTTCACTGAAAATCTCTGCATGGTAAGCTATTAACGAAAGAATTAAGCCACCATTACAAATAAAAGCAGGCCCATGTACTCAGAAACCCGGGCTGTAATAATGTTTGAAACAATATAGGGTTAATAAATCAATCGACATTTCACCCATGAGGTGAAACAACTCAGCACTGCCCAATAAACAAGCAGCACTCAATAATTAACTTGACTTCAACACAAATTCATCGAGTGTATAAACTAGGCCAGCCGTGGACCTGTAAGTGTGCTACTGAAAGCGGAGGCCAATGCTGCAAAGCCACTAGAATTATCAGCACCATTCTTTCTCTCTCTCTCTCCACACACACACACACACACACACACACACACACACACACGCATATCCTTCATGCTTTATTACTTGCGAGGCAAAGTCGGTCCAAATTACACGGATGAGCGCATATGCTGATTTCCAACACTGAGAGAAAAAAAACCGCGTTCGCCAAGCACCTGATATCGCGAGAGCAAGAGAGTGAGAACGTGATTTACAACACCGACTTACCTTCGACTAGTGACGTCAGCAAGGTGACGTTCGCTGCCTTGCGTCTGCCCGCAGGTAGATTCAAGCCGATTTTATCCAGCTTCTCCCTTAAGGACCTTCCTCCGTTCTTAGACTTGGCCCTGTGACAATAAAAAAAGGTGGGAATTCACTGTAGTGTTGCTCATGTGTAGGAATTCCTCCGAGTGGGTCAATCTATCACAAATGGCGTATTTTCCTTTGAAAATGACATTAAGGTGCCGCACTGCAAATACGCCTAGGTGAAGCCTAATCCAAAATATGGGCTATAATAACATAAACCAGCGATGCAGGCTAGCGGTAAATAAAAAGATGGGTCTGCAGGCAAGAAGAAACCAAAATAGACAAAATCACTGATGCTTTCAAAAAAAAGCAATACTGTCATCAAGCTGATCCTACTCGTAATTATAAATAAATTAATATAAAATAAATTAATGGTGTGGAAACCATTCCACAAATTAAATGGTGTCCAAACCAGGTTTGGGTGGGTTTCTCCTCCCTGATAGAGACTATAAATAATACCAAAGGAGAGCCAGCCTCCTGAACCCGTCGTTACCAGCAGACAAATACTGTACAAAATGAATAAATAAAGCGCTACTTAATAGGCAGTACTATTACTGGCTGCATGTCTGCAGCACTTCAATAGACAGTTCACTGGAGACCAATGTTTTCATGTGTAATGCCTTCACTGGGCCTATAGAGCTGGGGTTGAAACAGACTAGGCCTACATTAATTTGAGCGAGAGAGAGAGAGAGAGAGAGAGAGAGAGAGAGAGAGAGCGATCCAGTGCGCTAGAGAAGTTAATATGGAATTTAACAGACCCCTCCTGCTTTAAATGCAGGAGCTAGGTGTCATGGTTGGTCGATTTTAATTATTCTTGGTACAGAGGAGAGAGAGAGAGAGAGAGAGAGAGAGAGAGAGAGATGCACACATACAGAGAGAGACTGAGTGAGAGGAGAAATAGTGCGCGCGCACACACACACACACACACACACACACGTTTAGGGAGAGATAGAGGCAGATTTTGCTCACCTCCTCAGCACCCCGCCCAGCAGAGAGGCGTTGAGGCACTCGGGCGGCGAGAGGCGTCTCTGCACCTCTGCCACCGTGACCTTGTACTTTGATGTGGAGCTGAGGAGGGACAAGCGACCCGGAACCGAGCAGAACACCTCGTTGGGGTTTACCACTCCTCCGAAAAGACCGTCCTTATTTATGGGGATGGCGGAGACGTTGTTGTTCTTGGATAAAGACACTGGACCTATAGCCAGGGAGAGAAGGATGGTGGGATGCAGGGGGAGAGAGAGAGGGGAGGGGGGTGAGAGAGAAGGTGGAGGGGTGAGAAAGAGAGAGAGACCGTGCTCAGTGAATTTCATGCAATGCAGAGCCTTAACTAAATGAGAAGGGGGGGATTTAGGCCCCGGACTTAGAGCTCAGCACCACATGTGTACACTTTCAGCAACAAGGACAGAACAAAATGCGTCTTATAAAGGCCTAGCACTTAACGAAATAACAACAAATGTAATAATAATAATAATAATAATAATAATAATAATAATAATGGCTTCTTCGATATTGCACCTTATTAACAGTATATCCCCATAGTTACAGGACTATGGGACTAACAGGCTAATGCTAGATCACAAACAACTTTGTCATGCGAAATATTTTGCATGCATCTAGTCTTTGTCCAACAGTCACCACACAGTATTTTTATGTAGGCTATAGGGATCCGCAACAGAGAACGAAAAGCCCCAGTATTTGAGCGCATGCAGCCTATTTTATCCAAGGTGCTCGCCATGCCATGGGTCGACTGTGCACAAAGCACCCACACCAACCGGGGGAGATTGTAAAGTCTACCTATTTTGACATATCCTCAGTATCCAGCAAAACACCGTCGCCAGTGTGTGATTTCACATCGGAGGGGGGGTTGGCTCAGCACTAGGCTTTACACCGTTTTGGTGTGCAGTAACCGGAGACAAAGGGGACTGTGCGCCTTTGGATAGATCACTTGTGACATTAATGGCTCAGGGGAGCCTAATAGAGACAATAGGAGTTAAACGAACTCTTGAGATTACTAATATAAGAAGCCAATTATCATGTTGATGTTCGGATGGGAGGAAAAAGAAAGAAAGAAAGAAAGAAAGAAAGAAAGAAAGAACATCTCACATCTATCTAGCGCTCATGTGACCTGACAAAACGCTCCTAAAACTGACCGGGAAAAAGGCCTTCTCATGTTGTATCCTAAAATCATTCTGAATTTCTGATAGCAAATATATCTCGAAGAAAAATGAAAACATGTATATAAAAGCATTAAACCAACAGGCATGGCTAAAATATTTTAAATATGAAATGGCACATTTTGAACGGTTCAAAGAGAGCCAGTGCCTTTTCCATGCCGAGTTCTGACTCCCTGTATAAAAGACAGACTATCATCTTGCACAGAGCAGCCTAGGCCTATGCTCCATCCAGCGGTACCAACTTCCATTTTAGATTTGACCATGCAGCGTGATTGCAGCTATTGCCTTCCACGCTGAAGTGAGGGTATCGTCTAGGCCTATATATCGTTGACCATCAATACAACAGACCCACAAAGCCCACCAGCTCTACTCATCTCTACACAGCCCTGAAACGCTGACAGTAAATTCCATCATCGAGAGAAAAAAAAAAGGTGCAGCCAGTTTGATGCACTTGGAAACCATGTAATGAAAAATAGGCTACTGCGTATTAGGATCAGTCAGGCATTACCGCATTGCATCGAGTTCTCTCGAGCAGAATGGTGTGTGTGTGTGTGTGTGTGTGTGTGTGTGTGTGTGCGCTCTCGCGCGCGTGCAGCGTGGTGGTGGGCAGCTTGCAGAAACATGCATGATATCTCGAAGGAAATTGCTTACCTTTTTTAATTACAGTCTGGTCGGGAATGTGAATTCCTTGATCCTCGACATGCTAAGACACAAACGCAAAAAATGAACCATTTTAGCACGAAAACACAAAAGAATATCAGCCTTAGTCGTAGATGAGTGCATGCACGTCAGGATGTTGTGCATGAACAAAGCCTGACACAATTAGCGGCCACAATCATCCAACATGGAGGCTCTGTAGGCCTGCATACCTGTTATTATTGTCTATCAGTGTTCTCAACGAGTTGCACTGATGGACGTATTACAGTGGATCACAAACACAGACTTAAATAACGAAGATGTGTCGCCCCATAATCTTGACCTAATTTCGCCCTCAGATTGGCTCTACTCACAAGGAAACTACTAATCTAGATTGGATAGTAATTACGGCAGC
The DNA here is from genome assembly GCA_900302555.1 of Myripristis jacobus. Lineage (NCBI taxonomy): Eukaryota > Metazoa > Chordata > Actinopteri > Holocentriformes > Holocentridae > Myripristis > Myripristis jacobus. The sequence continues at coordinate 7,125 of OMLB01026371.1, read as the reverse complement.
GCAGCCTATTAAAGTACTATGAACTAATTAGGGATTATTGGTGTTTGTTTCAGACGAAAAAGTGGGAAGAATAGTCCGAATAAGAATGGAGGTTATTAATAAATTTAGGATACACACAGCGATATAACTTCAATAAATTGTGCCTGTAGCCTTTGCTGTTTGCACAAAGCGCATGTCTGAATTCTGTGTATTGTAATTGTTCTTCTATGGGTTATAATGTGTTATAATATTGCTCACACAACACGGCGGACTTCCCCTGTTTAATTCTCTTGCATAGAGAATTAAAATAAAATCAGAAAACCTAATACAATGTTTTTAGTTATTTTGAATCGATAACCTATTTTATTAACAAAGCCATATCATCATTATATTTATCACAGTACATGTGGTAATTACTAACATTTCTGGAGTGATGATATTCATCTAAAAAGTATCTTTTGTGCATGAAAATAACCATCCGTAAATATGCTGCTTGATTTAACACTGAAGATTTTTAATATTTTTCGCACATGCTTTTTTTTATTTGTAAAAACTGGGTGTACTATGAGTTATTGTGAGCTGTCCGAGCCTACTTAATTTTGTGCGTCACTTTACAATGTTGTTGAAAATACTGATAATAGCAGCAGTAATTCCTTAATAACATTAGTACTAATAGTAATGCTGCTAATTGTAATTACTGTTGGTGGAGTGATTTTACAGATAATAATACCAGTTATATTACAAATAAAAATGATAGCATTACCACAACCACTACTATTAGTAGTTGAACTACCGTTGATAATAATAATATCAATAATAATATGAATAAAAAATAACATTATTATCAATAATAATAATGAACCTTCCGGGCCTGATATTAACAATATTTTCTCTCTCTTTTAAAGCAGTCGATTCACACAAAAAGTAAACCAGCTAAATGCAGCCTTACCTGAACGTCTTCTAAAGAGTGAGGTATTCCATGGATAGGGATAGAGTCCGACAGTCCCGTTTCGATGCCGTGGCCGGACGGTAGGAGCACTTCCCTGCGGTACTCCCGGCACAGCTGGTGGGGCAGGCCGCGGTGCTGGTGCAGCAGGCCGCTCTCCTGACCCTGCCTCTGGCCCGGCCAGCCCGGGTGCTGCGGCTGCGGCTGGGCGTGCAGGGAGTTGAGGGAGTACGGGTCGTTGACGTGCGAGTAAGGGTCCTGAGACTGCGGGTAGATGGGCTGGTAGGGCGGGGGGAAGTACGGGGGCTGGAAGTCCGAGTTCGGAGTGTGGGAGAGCGGAGGAGCGCTGGTGTAGGGACTCTGGCCCACGCTGCCCAGCTGAGGTAGCCTGGCTGTCCCATTGCTGGTGCCATCATGACGATCCTGTCAGGGGGAGACAGATAAAAAAGAAGGTGATTTAAATGGCAAATGCACAATTTGGAGAAAAGATACAGCCATAGAAAAAAAGATTTTTGGTTTGTTTTCATTGTTGAATGCTCTGGGGGTTAATACTGGGGCTTTATGAAATGTATGGCCCAAGCTGATGACAGGAATTAGACCAATTGAGGGCTCTATATCGAATTAAAATAATTATCCCTCAAACGGATTACAAACTATAAAGACAGCGAGGACACACGCCGAAAACATGAACATCAACTTCTTAGAAATAACAACAGATTTTGGTTAAAAAAAAAAGCTCAAAGTAAATAATGAAAGCATGCATCGAAATTTCGGAGGGGATAATTCCCCCAAACAAATAGAGAACCATGCTTTGTTTCACGATATTTCCAAGAGGGCCCACAGTTTATAAGCATGCAAGCTTGGCAAAACAATTTCAAGCGCAAAACAAATAATAAAAACACAACAACACATAATGCTATAACCAAATCGGAAAATGTACAAGGAACACAACTCGAACAATCTGAGCACGGTGAAGCTCCTGTACAACTTACCATCGCGGAAAAACTGTGCACTAACATCTGAAAGGTTTTTGGGGCGATTCAAGAAAAGAGTAGTCAGTTCAAAACACGCTGAGAGCTGTCTGGGGGAAGTAAAGGGGGAATTTACGTGCAAAACAAAAAATTAAGCCCCCAGAAATGACTCTTCTCTACTGCAAGATCACGGTGGCCCCGGCGGTCAGATATGCGCCACAGCAGCAGGACGATAATCCATCAGAAATAATTGGTTAGATCCCGACTGCCCTTCATTTGAGTCTAAAAATGTAGATATACTGTCGTGCTGGCGGATTTGGCTGGAAAAGTTTTTCTTGGTGTCCCCCTTTCCCCGTTCTCCTGGCTTCTATCACAGTGCTGCCGTCCCTTCGCTTGAGCTCATATTAGCAAAAGAGCCGCTTCTTCTTCTCCCTCTTGGACTCCTAATAGAAGGTATTCATGACTATTAATATTACAGGAATACTTAATAATAAGGAAAGAATGGTCGGAAATCGGGCGTGAAGCGGAGGACGCAACTCAAGGCAGGAGTCTGCGCTTAAATGACGTCCATTGAAAGGAGGAATCAGTATATCTAATCAGAGATGGAGAGAGAGAGACGGAGAGAGAGAAAGAGGGAGTGAGTGAGAGAGAGTGAGTGAGGAGGGAGTGGAGAGAGAGAGAGACAAAAAAGAGGGACATTCACTCTCGTCTGACGAATCAGAGAGAGAGGGAGGAGGGGGGGCATTTTAAAAGGGTCCCAGGGCCAAAGCGCAAAAGTGAAAGAAAGACATAGGAATGAAGGGAGGAGTACCAGAGAGAGAGAGGGGGAAGAAGAAGCCGTGGAAGGAAACAATGTGCACCTCTGAATTGGGTGAAAATCCAGCAGACGACGCTAAGGGCATCCCGACCGGCACATTTTTACGGCCCATCCCTTTGTTTTCCACCTCAGACTCCGACGGCGAGCCTTCCTCCATGGGGCTCCTCTGTCTGTCTGTCTCTCTTTCTCTCGCTCCGCCGAATTAATCCACGGGTATTTTTTGACTCCAAAACCCAAAGCCACTCCGGCTAATGTTTAACTTTCACTTGGAAAGAGAGAAAATAGATTCCGAAAGTCTATGATACAGGGCCGCTCGGATTCGACGCTTCAACCAACTTTTACGCGCGGTCAAAAGAGCTCCACTCCGCCTCCTTCTTACCTATTTACGCATTTTGAAATTATGAAACGCCGGGCTGGGAGCCGTCTTCGATTGTAAATACTGTTTTACTGCATTTATACCAGCGGAAAAATAAGCCTGTGCATCGAAAAGCCACCATAACATGGACGTGGAGAAGCCCAGCGTTTTGTTTTTCCGGCTCCTGGACGTCCCTATCCTCTCCAGACGCGGGTGAAAACACGTCCGACTGGCTTCTCCACTCCCAAACAAGTCCCTGATATTACTGCCAAACTTTCTGTCTATGCCCATAACAACAATCACTCAGCGTATGCACTCCATACACACACACACACTCACACATACTGTACACACGCAAAATCTAACGTCTCAAATTGCAAAGACATATTAAATAAAAGGTTACATATCCATTCCTTTTTAAATCTTGACTAAAATTAGCTATGCGAATTTTAGATTTGTCATTTACTCAAATCATTTTAATTTAATTTTAATTAAATGTATAATAAATATAAATATTGATTCAAAATATTTTAAGATAAGATATTTACCACCTTCAATTTCTAAACACATATATCTTCTGCTGTGAACTTGAAGTGGAAAATTAGCTTGGCTTGATTTTATTCATGCAACAAATACATCAAATAGAGTTAAATGCACTTGTCATGTCCTTTTATAATAATTATAATTGTTACTGTTATTATGATTGCTGTTGTTGTTATTGCTGCTGCAATAATTCTACACAAGTATGCACAAAACAACAACCTCTGTAATTTATGAAAGCAGCATGGATCTGTTCACTCTCCAGTTGAATTAAATGTGTTCACTAACAACTGTCAAAACAATTACATATTTTGACCCACAAATTGAAGCATATCCCTAAAAAATAAAACAAAATGAAAAATAATTTTAAAAAATACTTATCCTAATATACCTTCAAAAAAATAAAGCTCGAGCCCCTTACCTCGCATTCTTCATATTTAATGTTATCAGTTAATTTCCAGAGCATTTTCATGGGTTGTTGAGGTGGATATTGAGTATAGGTATCGCCTTATAGCCTTGTTTTCAGTCAGTGAATTGTGCTCCCCGCTCAGAAAAACTAGTTTTATTGAAGCTGTGGGCTGCTGTCTGTCTTGCGCTCTGAGGTCTCCCTCTAATGGTGGAAGTGAAGGGCTGGAGCAGCACTGTAATAACACTGGCACAGGGCCTCATTAGCATATCAACAGCCGTTTGATTCCCCCCATCTGCTCACACAACACCAATGGACAGCACACAGGTAAAAACTAAAGCAGCAAGACGCTGCACATGCTTATAGCCATGCATGGGGACCTGCATGCACCTGGATGGACTTACTACTCTTTAAATATAGAAATGTATATATATTACACGGACTTCACAGCAATGGCAAAACAAAGCGCAAGTTGTTATTTTAAGATAAAGAAGTGATGTTAATTTGATAAAACGGCGCAGTGTGTTCGGGAATGATCTGAAATTCATTTCTTTGAGAACTTGTTGGCAAAAAAATAATAATAAAACTGAGTTCCACAGAATTCAATTTCTCACTGATTAGTTTATTATTATTATTATTATTTGTTTTATTTTATTTTTTTGAAAGGAGCATGCCTCGCTATGCAAATGCCTCCCTGTCACACACTTTGCTGCCAAACGTGATTTTTCTTAAAGTGTTATTTTAATCCCATTGAGAGTGGAGACCTTGAGAGGCTTTTCTTTCAGTGTTATGTTAAAAAGGTGACCCATTCGTGGCGGCTATACAGGTCCATTGACTACCTGTAAGGGCACTGGGTTTGGGGGGGAATGTAAATAATTAACACAACAACATGGGCTCGTTTCATCTGAATGCCTGGCTAGGGGAGCCTGGCTCTGCCCCGTCGCCGGCCGAGCCCTCACCTCAGCAGGTCGGGGGTCAGCAGACAGGTCGCCAGCTCTTTTAAGGCGTTGGCCCCTCTCGCTTAAAACCTGGATTACCATTTTTGGTGGAGCACCTTTACAACCAGTTGTTATTAATGAGAGAGGGGCGATGAAACTGGCTCACAATGACAACTATGCAAGTGCCTGCTTAGAGGTTTGGCCTGGTTGTCTTTGGTGGTGATCGGATTTTTTCAGGAGTGAAACCTCAGTGTTTGATTTCGACATGGATTTCAGTTCGACAGAAAAAAAAAATCTACTCAAAAGCCACAAACAAGGCCATGTTTCTAGTCAAACTTTGGGACTTTGGAAATCTGGGATGTTTATGTAATTTATACATTTTAACATATAATCCTAGTTTGGAGCAGCAATAATTCGCTAATTTGTGAAAAGTTACATATTTTACTTTAGAGACGCAGAGAGGATATTTTGACTAGGCCCATATTTCGTCAGTCCACTTCTGACCAAAATAACTGTACACACCGTCACGTTTGCTTTTAATCTATAATCGATTGCTGTGATGGATATATCTGTTTTCTAACATACCTGAAATAACCATGGAGTCTGTAGCCTGTAACAACATATCATCAGCACTCCTTTTGAAGAGCAAAACAAGGGGATTGCCAATTTGACGTGTTTGGTTATAACACCGCCAAAGACGTCTTCCTAAAATAAAATCCCTGCACCTTCGCCATATGATCTCATGTCTGATAAAAGCCAACTGAGATCCAGACATAGAAGAGTATCACCTCGTTTAGTTCTGAGGTTTCCACGGTCCCTCTGAGGTCTTCTCCTACAACAAGTCGACACTTTGACAGTTTTTCATGGATTTTCGCAGCCGTCTCTTTGTCTTAAAATAAGCAACACTTACCTGCCATTCCCCCATTTTTCCCATAATTGACATTCTTTGTCTTCTGCTGCCTTTGGTGCTTTTTTCCGTGATCTGGCGCCGTGCTATCTCATTGAGTCCTCGGTCCCAGAGTCAATCTTTACTTTTTACCTGGAGCGGATCGACTCACCTGGCCATAAAAACGGTGCGGGGCCACCTGGTGACGCATGCGCACTGAGCCGGGTGTGGACTGAAAAGCAGAAACTATACCTACCTGTTAAATATTCTTGGATAAGCTGTCTTTCTTAAGCACATATTGAGAATGGAACGAGGTTTGTTTTAAGTATAAAGATGTGATCGTGGTAAATTGTAAGTGACTAAATTATTGGATCAAGTTGAAGATCACAAACAAAGCATCACAAACTAATATAAACAAAAAATAAGAATTATTATATTTTGAGAAAAGCCTCGATTCACTCGATTTACCTCTTTAGAGACTTTATTGTCAAATATACATCATCTTTTTTTTTCTTTTCTTTTTGATGCTATACACGTGCCGTGATGTACATAATGACTTTATGTCAAAAGTGAGTAAAGTCCGTTTGGCAAAAAAACAACAACAACAACAACAACAAAAAAGGTCAGGTGAACAGAATAAATAAATAAATAAATAAATGAACCAGTCGGAAAGTATGCTACTAAAACTTTCAGAAAATTAAGGAGCAAATGGTTCAACTTTATCTCAATAAATAAATAAATAATGTAATATAAATAATGCTTAAAAAAATAATAATAATGCAGTGCACGCTGTACCTTCAGAATCAACTGCTCTACAAGTGAAAGGAAGAAATATTCCTATGAGCCAATTAACCTTCCCACTCTCTTTTTTTTCTCTTAACTGTTTCATCTTAGTGGAAAACATGAATTCTCACTGCAAATGAAACTGTGTCAAGTAAAAAAAACTTGAAGGTTAACTGCCAACATCATTACTTTTACACAAAAGGCTACCCTGCGCATTGTGAGGGTCATTATTTATTTATCCACTGTTTATTTCTAATACATACTTATGTAGACCCCTCAGGCCAAGAGTGAATGAGCTCCGATCTCTCTCTCTCTCTCTCTCTCCCCCTCTCTCTGTCTTTCTCTTTCTCTTTCTCTCTCTCTCTCTCTCTCTGTCTCTCTCTCGCACTCTCTCTCTCTCTCTCGCTCTCTCTCTCTCTCTCAATCTCTCTCTCCCCATCTGCGCTGCTTGTCATCTGTTGACATTCTGGCATGCCTCATCACCCATATCACTCCTCCCTCCTC
>OMLB01026370.1:9548-19956 GCA_900302555.1 Myripristis jacobus | reverse complement strand
AGAAGATTTGACTACTTTCATGCACTTTATTGATAAAGGTTGTAAAATCGGACACGTCGCTGAATAGGATTATGGGTAATGCAGTGCTTCTCCGTGATATGACGTCGCAAATAGAACGTGTTTTCTTAAAATAAAGTTGATATTATACGGGACTTGTGGACTCGGCAGAAGCACATGCCATCGTTACACAACCTCATAGCTCATGGTAAGTCTGCCTTGGATGGTTACAACGTTATGGCTAATAATCAGAACTATTTTTCAGAATATCGATTGCACTTCCGGGATCTATGAACCACCACCCACAGCGTGACGTGTTTGAAGCCGAGAGAATCCGAGTGTCCAGCTCGGATCGTCGTTGACTTTCAGTGGACACTGTTTGCGTGGTGGCCGCACGTAATTTTAACAGGTTACGTGCCAGGAGCACGCAATGCGGTGTTAAGAGGTCGTGCTCATTTCACGGATTTCTGTGAGATCAGGTTGATTAAATCAACAGTCCAACCACAGCTCTGGGGCAGGCTATTTTGTACTTCAGTATATTGTTCTTTGTTTTTTAATTTCATTAATTTAAATCTAAACTCTTCAATACAGCCAAATAATAGTAATAATACAAATAATAATAAGCCTTGTCATTTGTATTTTTGCATTTTTGGTGATGAAGGAAAAATATGTTACAGTAGTACTGTAAGCTTTTTCACTGAGTTTGTCTTTTGAATGTGTTCAGATTTGACTGCTGTGAATGCATTTAAGTTCCTTTCAATAAGCAATTCATCTGCCTTTATGCTCAGGACTATTGTGGAATGCCAAAGGAAGTGGTAGGAGTGAAGTTCACTGCCACTGATGATGTTTGATGAAGTAAAACACTTTAAGCCTAACATTCAACATCCTCCAGCACTCAGAAATTGCTTACAGCAGCTTTAGGTTGTTATCACACCTATAAATACCAAGAAGGCAATGTGTTTCTTTGCTGCTAAATGAGGTGCTAACATGCGCATCTGAGCAATTGGGGCTGCTTCAGCCAAAAACATGGTGCTTCCTGTAGTTGGGCTGAATCTAGGTCCGTTCACTTTCACACCGACACAGACTATCTCTTCAGGGTCTTGTTCCGATTGTTTTGATCTGCACCCAAGTTTGATTGCTGGTTTCACAACGAACCCCACTAAGGGGGTAAATGCACCAGAGTCCAATCAGACTGAAAAAGGCATGTGTCAGAATGGATCAACTCCACTGGATGACCTCCGATTCCTATATATGCACAGGACTGAGGGATATGTACAGCTGGTGGGACATATCTTACCCATCCATGGAAACCTGCTTAGAAACACCAGTTGCCCTAGCTGCAGCCTAGACCTTGAGCAGCTGCAGTATCTCTGTTGAAGGATGGCTTCTTGGTGAGGTAAAATACAATGCCTGCCCCATTTCAGCTGTTTCATAACAAATACTCAGTCATCCTCCTTACCAATTCCCTCTCTTCCACAGGTGTTTCCCAGCATTCCTTCTCATTTTGGCTGATTAATCCATCACTGGATCCAGCTGCCTGCTCTCCCTCCCTTTCAGCATTAACTCAGAGCCTCCCTGTTCAGTGTGAAATCAACCGCTGTCCAGCTTTCCGCCTTTAGTGCCAAACAACAAAGGCGTTTCCACTGCTGCCCTGGGAAAGTGACTTATTATCTGGGCATCAGCGATACATAAACTGGCACAGGCTTGAAGATTTGTGGGGCTTTGGGAATGCTTTTCATTCAGTTTATATCTCTGTGTCCTTTCATGAGGATGTAAACTTGAGATTACGTAGGATTTCATGATGGTCAAGGAATGACTGAATCACAACTGTTAGACTTTGTTGTTGGGCAAACAATGAAGAGACTCGGGATTGGAACGAGTGCTCGAGTGCGTTTATGCTTGTTATGCAACCACCTACTTGACTAGTAAAATACTACTCCAAATTTGAAAAGTGATTTTGCTTGTATGGGACAGAATAGGGGAAAAATAATTTCCTCACTTTCCTTGCTAAATCCCTCCCAAAATCCTTGAATCCACAGGGTGGCGCTGTAGCCTTCCTGAGGTAAGCTCATTGCTGAGATGCAACATGGCGGTTAATTTCACACACATATCAGTTCTTTTTTCAGGTCTTTCATTTTTTAAAACAAGTACTCAAGTACTCATTATTTTTCTATCTAATAGAGCAATCAATTACCAGATTACTCAAAAGTCCCATCCCTAGAAGAGACCCACAAACTGATGTTCAGGGCTTCCTATCTTGATGGATAGATAACATTGACAGCCTTGTGATATCCCCTTATGTGACAAGTGACATCATCGGACACAGAATAGTGCGGGTGACAAGGACAGCGGCCGCTGCCTGACTGCTCAGTCTCACACTCATTAAGGGTTCACCGTCTAATTATAGCACTCTATTACCCATCTGACTATCATCAGGAGACGATGGGTGATTCCCAAGTGCTATCCCACCATTAACAGCCTCAGATTAGCCTGCTAGTTCTTTGCCAAACATAAATCCCCCCTGAACAGCTTAAGTCAAGAATGAGAAAGGAATCCATTCCTCTACTTCTGTACAACATCCCAGCGTTCTGGCTTTCCAACCTCCCTGGGACCCCTAGTAAATCTCCAGGTTATAACCTTGACTTAACTCTAATAGATCAACATGAAAAGTGAAGGAAGAATTATGTCATTTCAAACGGGCTCAAAGTTGTTGAATGGGGAAGCCTCAGTGGACTTAAAAGTTGGGAAGCAGAAGGTTCCAGCCAAAACGGGCAGGCCACACCTCAGCTTCACTATACCCTGAACTGTGGGAAAGCCCTTCACAGTGGAATATCCTTAGGATTCCCTGCTTGTGTTTACCTGCCCAGCACTCTACCGCTCCAGGGAGCTGTTTTTATTGTGAGATCCCATGTTAAAGCTACTACCCTGGATTCTATTTTTGGGGGGCACAAATTGGGCCGAGCATTGCGATGTTGCAACCAAAATAACTCAATAAACTTTTAGTGGGAAAGTTTAATACCTATGGGGCTCTTGTGTGGTCTCACTTTCATTATAGAGGCCTCATTTTCCACTCGAGCTCTGGAAACTAGCTCTATGGTAACGTCAGAGGAGTTCCTGGTTCCTGTGTCCTGCTCAGATGCTTGGGGCTGAGTTTCTGGACAGGGCTGGCTACTGAAGAATGCTTGGAGAATCCGCCCTCTGGCTGATGTCTTAACTAGACCCTCAGGGAGGGCGCTTCCCTCACTGCTCATGCCTCTACTGTGGTAATAGATATGGAACCATAACTCTTAATTTGTAAGAGTAAAATTGAAGAACATTGGTCTTTTATCTAACAATAAAAAATTAACAATTTTACCATTTGCCATTCATTATCTCTTTCAAAAAACATGGAGTCAGTGGGCAGGCTTTTAATTGAAATGTTTTATTTCACCCAAAATTAACCTTACTTCTTTTCATATTTTTATTTACTTATTTTTTTAAATCAGTTTTTAATTAGGTTAGTTTATTTTTTCGGTTTTCGAATTTTTGTCATTTCCTAACAGGTTTTCCTGTAATTTGGGTATTATTTTTCTTTCTTTCATTTCCCCCCATGTTTTTTGAAAGAAATCAAGTGAATTTGCCCAGGTTTAAAAGGTTTTAGCGCAGGGCTGGACATTCATTTGAAAATATTTTGCCATGGGGACCCTAATGTAAAAAGATCATTTGGTTTGGGTTACAGTAAGTATTAAATTGTTTAGATGTCATACATGAACACTGACAAATACTTTCAAAATGGTGAGAGTACAATATAATGCTAAAATACTGATTTAAACTTTTTTTGTGGGAAAAAAAACAACAACAACAAAACATTTTGATGGGGACCCCCTGGATTACTCTCAAGGATCCCAGTTTGAAAACCATTGTTTTAGAGCATTGTTGAATATGTGATGCACACACAACTCACACAAGTTTACAGAAATCCACCTTTCAATCACATTCAGGCCTAACAGTGGTTTATGCTTTTTTTTTTCTTCTTTTGCAAGCAACAAGCTTTTACCAGAACACCATTGAGCAAGAGAAAGGAAGCAGAACAAAGGCCACATTGTACAGAAAAGAAGTGGATTTAGCCTTAATTATAACACAAGAGCCATAAAAGGTACCTGACAAGAGCTACTCAGTACAGATGGAGAAATGTGGCATCTTGATTACAGAGACAATGATTTATAAAGCAGCAGATTAAAGATATACCACCAAGATGCTGCGATAAGGAGTTTGTATCACTGTTTACTTTACATGCAAACACGAAATCTGTCAGACTTGTCTTCACCTGTAGCAAATCAGAGGGAGAAGTTGGGAAAATGTGACTGAGGTCCCGTACCCTCAACGAGATTGGCCACTTATCATTGACCGCATCTTGGCGCTACCCACAGACAGAGGACATTCTTTTCACGATTTCTCTGACAGGTATAATTACAATACGGTGTGTATGCCTATCACAAAATAAACTAATGGGATATATGTGGATTGCAAAGTAACTTTTTTGTGACAGCTTGTGCAAGTCAACAAGGCAAAGAAATTCCCACAGGAAATAAGAGACATTGATCATATACCAAACATGTTCCTGCAAGATGAAAATACCACCCGCTACATCCTCCATTACCACAGCAATCAGCAAACTTGTAGAGTCTTTCCATTGCACAATATTGTGCTGTATACTGTGCCTACTATGGGTGTGGTACATTACCAGCACCCTTTGGTTCCCGTTGTAATAGGCAGTGGTGGGAAGAGAACTTGAAATTGCTACTCAAGTACAAGTATGGTTATTTTGATATTTTACTGAAGTAGAAGTACTATGGTAAATATCTACTAAAAGGCAGACTATGCAGCTTCAAAGGTGAGGGCATACCTCTTTGTTTACCAATGTAAATAACAGGGCTGCAGAAGGATGAAACCCCTCAATTTCACAGTCTGAGCTCTGGACACCATGGCATTAATGTAGCACTTTTAAATGCCTCTTGAATCCAACAGTTTGATATCAAATGCACACAAAAACAAAACCAAAGGGAGTAAAATACTGTTTTTGGGTTCTGATGGAGTAAATGAATTGCACTACACTCATGAGGCAAGTTATATTCTTTGAGAACTGATTGGCATTCATCCCTTTTTACCACATCAAAATGAAGTTGTATGTACCCTCCTTTTAAACTGTGTAGTCTGTCTTTAAGTAAAAGTACAAATGAGCTAATTTGAAATTTACACAGAGTGATGTTTACTGAGTTTCTTTCTGTTGTTTTGATGATTATCATGACTCTTGAATCTATTTCTTCTTTAACTCCAAGGTGACTGAGGTGTGTTAAGACTTACATGTGTGTGGAAAGATCACTAAATGTGATCTTTTTCATGCAAAACTGAAAAGATGAGGGCACAAAGATGAGGGCTCAAAGAGGAGTAGATTCTTTTAAATGGAAATCTAATGACGAGAAAAGTGCATCAACAAAGTGCAGCCAGATTACTCTGCTCATCTCTGCCCACTGACTTCACCGTGAAAGGCTTCACAATCTGTTAGGTTATCAAGGTGTAGTTTCTGATGCTTACAGAGAGCATGCAGAATTTGTTCTCTGTTGTGGATATGATTTAAAATATAGCTAAGAACAATACTTCTGCAAAAATGAACTTAAATAAAATTACTGACTGAAAAAATACTCAGAGTACAAGTATACAAAAAAGCTACTCAGCAACTTACAGTAACATGAGTAAACAATTAGTTACTTTTACCTCTGGTTATAGTTATATATGTTGCTTGCAGGCTGCCATCATAAAGAGGATAATCCTTGCCAATAATTTTAGAAAGTGGGTCAGGAGCAAATTCACACGTGTATTTTACCAGCATGCCTCTGGTGTACCCATATTAAGCAGAGCCAGGCACAAAACATGATGGAAAAACATATGCTGTGCTGCATAACTTATGGTACAGTACACTTACGAGTAGGAAAAACCATACTAGTTATTTTAAGGAAGAGTCTGTGAGCCTAGCCCACTGTAAACCCACTGTAAACCAAGATGCTTCCAGAGAGAGTGAGCCACAAAGGGATTTTCAAAAGGCAGGAGTCTCAGCATCCGGAGAAGTAATTACTGAATCACTGAATCACTGTCATTGATCAGTAAACTTATCAGTGCCTCACAGATGCATTATGGTCTTTGTTATTTCACTTTTAGTTACTACAACAACTTAAAGGACCAAACCAGTGATTTTGAATGTGCAGCATTAATATCAACAAAAAGCAGAAACTTCATATTTCTGTCAATCTTTCCCCAAACCAAGCAGTTGTATTTTAGAACTCTGATATCATTTTTCCTCCCTTTTATCCAGCCATTGGTTTCCACTCATTGCACTACGATATGGAAATGGACTTTCAGAGACTTCAAACTCTCTGCACACCAGTATTCCACCACTATAATAAAGTTGTCCATATTAGTTTTCCTAAAAGCAGCAGCACTGTAACTTCAGGTAGACTTTGAGGTAGACTTCCCCTCACCTAATATTCTTAAAAAGCATGAGCTCACACCTGTTGGAACATGTAGCATATATTAGTGCTCCTGCCTCTCCTGTCCTTTTCTGTCACTATCAAATAGTGCCAAAAAAATATAATCTCAAAAAATTTTTAATCTCAAGTCCACCTCAGTGACAGGAGGCTAACAGTTAGCATTTGGAGCATCGAACCAGTATCCAGCACTCAGTAACAATGAGAGCAAGATAGAAGCACTACTGTCCTACAGAACAGCTGTGGGAGGATGTGAAATAATATCACATTTTCAAAATGACTGAACTATCCCTTCAAGTTTAATACTGTAAGAATTAAACTTAGAATGACCTCTGCGTAGTTTTCATGACATACTACTATGGCATAATAGAACTGCAGTGGTATGAGATGAGCTGCCATAATAATAGCTGCAGTAAGAATAAAAATCTTCATTGAGACTTTAGTGGCATAACAATGAATCACATCATCATCATATTCTGAAAGAATACCTTTGTTTTGTGTAGCAAGTTGAAATCACACCACTCATCTGGGCTTGAATGATACAGCACATCAGCTGAAGTGTACTGAATTGCAATATAAAACTATGATCTCAGTTCTCCCAAACTGTATTCATCAGAGAAGATATCTGAGTCAGAGAAAAACCAGTCTAATGCTAGAACAGATCTGTGCCTCATATATTCCGGCCATCAGCATTCATTTGTTTTGATTGCCTTCATTAACAAAAAAAAAAAACAAAAAAAAAAACAGGCTGGGTTCTATTTTCAAACAGGGTCCTTTTCCGTCTTGTGATGCTAACTATTGCCACAGCCCTGATCTGTAAAACAGTCCTGCAAACCACAACCTTGAATAGACCACAGGCACGCACACACACATATGCTAAACCATTGTGATTATAATGCACAACAACTGATGCACACTGGTTGAGCATTTTGCAGCATTTTGACAGCTGCATTAACGCTGCTTGTTGCTGATGCAAATGCAATGGCAGGATGTGTTTCTGTGGTTCTTTAGAAACTCTGGAGGAGTAAATGTCCAGTCGCCCAATGGATTGTGACTGCAGCTTGCAACTTCTCTGTTCTGTTGCGGCCTGTGGGGGGTGTTGATAAGCTAGAAGACCCAGGATACATTTCCACTCTGTTTATCGTCAAATGTTCCCTATGCCAGTCATACCCCTATGATTGTCAGGCTTCATAAAATCATTCCCTCATTCAAGCATATACCTGGATACAGAATAGGAAGGAATATTCAAAATAGTCCCAAGAGAAGATGATTCATGACATGCCAAGAATATTTGCTCCAAAACGCTCAGAGGGGTAAAACCTTGGCTTGGTACCTGGGCTGGAGCTTAGGTTGCAGTTCCGAGACACAGACTTATTGGATGGTGTTCAACTGCTGTTTTTCACGCCTGGAGGTTCAGGGTGCCAGGGAAATTAGCATTCCCTGTTGTAATGCCTTTTGGTGTGAAATATGCAATGCATCCAACTATACCCTAGATTTCCTAATCTGAACAGAGGATGAAACACACACACACACACACACACACACACACACACACACACACACACACACACACACACACACACACAAACAGCACAAGAATGCTTCAACAAATGAAATTCAGCAGAAAAGTTTCAGATCACTTCCATGTCAGTTTAAATTCTCGTACCACTGGCTTCTCCCTTCTTCTCCATGCATGTGAACAATACAGAATGTATTAAGGAAACACATTAAATAAATACAAAAAGACCCCCCGATTGCATCATACTTTGCTTATTGTGACAGGAAAAGGATGGTTTAGGAAGGATTACCCACATTATTTACACTTAAGCATGACAGAGTCCATTATTACATTGGAAATTCCTAAAGGACTGATACATCAATTCATTACCCCAAGGAAGGCTCTTTGATGTGATGCCACAGGCCCTGTTACCTTGTATGGGAGCTGTTAAAGTTGGTGAATCATCCAGTGAGAGCAAAACGTAACGCACATGCTCTCAGATGAGTAAGGAGGCAAACACTTAACAGGAAATGATGTCTCTACCTTTACATGTTCACCTGAGGAATACTATCAAGGACTGCAGATTCACCAGGATTGCAAATGTCTTTTTGGCATTGCCATATACAAAGCTGACTTGCAACTCATAAAGAGGAAACAGGATTGTTTGTTTATCGAGACCAAGTTTTTAGGAGATATTTGGAGAAGGATCAGTAATTGGGTGTAGGAGGTTGATTTTGTTGCGATAGCGGTCATACATGACTTGCACTCAAGATACAATGGTTTCAAATGTGACTCCTGGTCTTTGTCGCATGCCATCCTGCCTTTTTTCATTTTATTGGTAGATGCAAGGAAATTCTTTTCTATTCTCAGGGTCACCTACACAATAGCCAGCCTCCAGCCAGTGGTAATTCAGAATATGCCAAGTAACATGTAAACGGAATATTCCAGTTCAACTGAATATGGAATATTGAGCCGAATCGGAATTTGGTGTGCATGTAAACGTAGTCAGTGTCTCATGGACACTTAAGCAGAGCCTCGCTATCCAGACTGATCTCTTCAATCTGCGTACAAATAACACAACTTTACAGCTTTCAAAGTGCATGTGGTGGATACACCGAAGTCCAATTTTGCATGCAGTTGATACGTCTGCTGCCGGTAACATGACATAGTATAAAGTGAGTGACAAACGGCATGTAAAAAGGCAGGTTGGGATGATGGATTGGGGAACGACACAGGCTTTCCCACTGGAGACCGACGTTCAAGCCCCCCTGCTAGGTGAGACCAGTAGCTGTTTTTAATGTTATCTTGCTAGATAATGTTTCCATAATGTTCCACAATGTTTCCAACCATAACCTTTTCCTGGTCCTAACCGTAACCAAGTAGTTTTGGTGGCTAATGTAATGTGCAAATATTGTGAAGCCTCGCAGGTGACATCATGACCATACATGATGATGATGTGTGGTATCTGGATGCATCTGCTCTCCACAGAAGTAAATGGGATGGACTGGTGCATCACCTACACACAAAATTGGACTTTGCTGTATGCACTGCATCCAATTTGATATTGTATAGTCATGTTATTTGTATGCAGAATGATGAGATTGGGTTGCACTATTCTACATTGCTTGTCCCAGGTTGAGTACATAGATATGATGGTATATACACTATGTGGAGTATAAACTGTAAGTAAATGTAAACAGCAGTTCCTCTGTGACTCAGATTGATGACCCTCCTCCGACAACTACACCCACTCTGTGAGACGTGGCAATGCTGGGCATTCCTGAGGCCTGGCAATCAGGTAAATAAGCCTGCCACTTGTTACTACATGTTGCCTCCTCTCAAAATTTGATAAACAAATGATGCCGAGACACAAAACCCTGAAGCAATCATGACTGACTCAACATTTCTTGACCAATTAAACATCAAAGTGAACAGAAAAGGGTTTGTCACTTGTTTTCAGTTGGTTGAGAGAGGATACCAGAGTGCTTTCTTGCTTTGTGGTCCAGTAACTACTTGAGAAAAATGTGTCTACTATGCATGGGAAATTCAGAGTGGGTTGAGAATATAAATGTGTTTCACTGGGTGTAGCAACAGCATGAATTTGATTTCTAAGGAACGGGCACCTTAATTATGACACTTAAATAATTATAACTAAATTTTGGAAAATGAAAAAAGTAATGCATTTTGAAAATGATACATAATGTGAAGAAGTTTATAGTGTGGGGGGAATACATGTCTAAATGAATGATGCAATATTTTTTTCTCTCAGTCTTGTTGCACTTGAACACATAGACACACATAAACATTTACAAATTAACTTCACTTCTTTTGACAGTCTGGAAAAATATGGATAGTGACCTTTACAATTTACAGGTGTTGAAACGTTGGAGAA
>OMLB01026369.1:0-13656 GCA_900302555.1 Myripristis jacobus | reverse complement strand
TTAAACACTCACACACCGTCAGGTCCCCACTTGGCTAAAATTAAAAAAACTTCACCAGAGGGTGTTACACTTGATTTTAGCATGATTTAAAGCATGACCAAGTGGGGACCTAAAAAATGTCCCCACTTGGCTATGCGGTCCCCACTTGGTGAGTGTGTGACGACGCCGAAGTCCCCTCTTGGATAGGTAGGTAAGTGCACACACACACACACACACACACACACACACACACACCTTGCTGAGGCCAATCTATTAAATTCAGCTCCATACTGGTCATATCAGAGCAGTCATTTAAGGACATTAGTTGGAAAATTTAGGTTTACCTATATGAATTGCCTATTAAGGAACACCTGATAGCTGTTATTAGCATATAAAGTATCAGGTATTATGTGCTGCCTATCACCAACAAACTTCCCCTGGTGATAATCTTTTATTCCACCAGTTTCTCAAAATTTCTCTGTCTGAAATTTTGAGTCTTACGTCCTGGGACCCTCCATTAAAACATAAATCAATTCTTGCCATGTGGAGACTCAAGATTGGCACTTGATCCATTTTGGATCATGACCCATAATTTATGAAACGATAAACTCGTCCCTGTGCTGATGTTTGTGGTGCAGTTGAGTGTGTGTACCTTTGCAGATAAGGGCTCAGCCCACAGTAGCAGCAGGCAGTGCATAGTTGGGAGTAGTGTGTGTGCCCAATACATTTCATACTGTCAACTGTACCGTCAGCAGTTTGTACTCAGTCATTTAATTTGCCAAGTTGAACTTTTCCTTCTTCCAACATCAACTCTCTACCTCTATCTCTGCCCTACATTTACCTTACAATAAAGCCTTTTTCCTCATTTTATGCTGTACAAGTGTTTCTCATGCAACCTTTATCTAATCACAGCAAGACTGACTCCTGAAATAGAACCATTCTTTAATAATATGGTGCAATTTCTTCTCTGTCTAACAGGATCACACCCAGCCGGTTATCAGTGAGACAAAGAACAAACCCTCGTTGACCTGTAACCATTATCTGATGTGAGGCCTATTGTGTACTGGATGTATTAGGTCAGGATTATGTCAATGAATTACTAAATTAAGAGGTCTAAAGGTCTTTGCCTGATGATGACCTTGCCTGGAGAAGAACACAGGCTGAAGCTGTACTGAATAAAAGTTTCAATTTTATTCAATTAAATTTAGAAAGCAGCTTCAGTCCAGTGAGTGGATATTGGATAATCCCTCCCTTTTTAAAAAATCACTTTAACTTTTTTAATCCAGCACCTGACCCAAATACCGTTTGGATGTGCACAATTCAACTGTCATAATGATGTACTTTCAACCAGCTGTGATAAGATACCAACGGTACCAAAACACAAGTGAATGAGTGCTTGTCGCAGTATGTGCCTGTCTCAGCACATTGCTGGTCCTGAAACTGCAGTCTTTGCCCTGTGGAAACTGGTAAACTTTCACTTCACTGTTTGATACTAAATCTAACACTCCCTCTCGAGAGTGAGTCATCGAAACATCAAGTTATTAAACTGGGTCAGACACACAAATGAGTTGAGGACCTATTTATATCAACTTGCTGCTCGGGACAGGAAAGGAGTTTTTAATGTGGAAAAGAGTGAAATTTTGAACCCTTGTTGCACTACAGTTGATTCTGTGAGCAAATTTTCAGAGTTTTCTCTATGGCAAGTTGAAAACACACACTCTACTAATATTTTGTCTTGTAATCACCAACTGCCCCTGCCTCTGCATGTACAAACGCTGCAGTGTGTTCATGTGACAGTAATGGTGATAGATACAACAGCTCACCTTTCAACCTCAGCCCTCTGATTGGGATTGGTGATGGCAGCAATATATTGCATTATATACTTGCTGGCTTCTGTCTTTCCTGCTCCACTTTCCCCTGCAACAAAAACACAGAAGGAACATTTAAAAATAACAATACATATTTTTGGTGTCTTTGGTTTTGGGGCTATTTTCTTCTTTGGAAACTAAAAACAAGCAAATATCGAGTGGTTAAAACACTCAAACACTTTTCAGCTGCAGTCAGAATTGTAAACTTTTGGGATAATTAGGCAAAGTTGGTTATTTTGTGTCTTTGTGGTCATTTTAAGATCGTCTCAAGTCAAAGCAGTTTTTGACTGATTTTCTGACTCTGAACTCGAATGTCATACTACACCATCAACACCCAAATACTAGCAGTCCATCATACCAAAGCTTATCTTTGACCAAAGTGTTGTGGAGTATTTGGTGGATTTATGACATTGCCATCAGGGTTCAGAGGGGCTCAGTTCCCCTTCTGACCACCGAGTGGTGCTTCATCAACCACATAGTTTCTCCATGCTGTCACACAGCTTGTGGCCACTTCCAATGTTTTCTTAGAAAAAAAAAGGACCTGAAATTGGTACTGTTATTTTCAACTGACTAGGGGTTACATCGATTTTTCCCCGGATGCCTGTACCCAAAAATTGCAAATCTTACATCCCTTATGGGTATGAGTGAAATTCTGGGATGACATTACAAGAGGACATTTTTATTCAAGCAAAATATGAGTCCAAATTAAACTTGTGGTTACGTGTAAAAGATACACCCAAGTAAAACATCTGTGTGGTATTTCTGTCTGGCCCACGCAGGGGAGCTTCCAGTGTTACCTGAGATGACAATACAAGTGTCTTTGTTCCTCCTCTTCATGGCTTTGTAAGCAGCGTCGGCGATGGCAAAAAGGTGAGGCGGCCTCTCGTACAGCTCCCGGCCTTTGTATTGCTCTATGGTGTCGCGGCCGTAGATGTTCATGGCACGGTACGGGTTGACAGATACTACCACCTCTCCGATGTAGGTGTAGATCCTCCCTTTTTCAAACCTGAAGACACACAAATCAAATGGGCTTTTAGGACCACCTGTTAAACTAAATCGTGTTTGCAAAGATGTAAACAAAACAAAACAAAAATCTATCTCCTTTGAGGGCTTCATTCTGATACTATCACTACATTAGTACTGTAGTTTTTAAACCCTGAAATTACATACAGATGTTTGCGTGCCTAAATTTAAAACTACTGAAAAAAAGACTATATTCTGGGAGTCATTTATGGACAATCAACATGCAGGAAATGGTGAGCTATGAAAGTGTAAGCATAAAAAATAAATATTAACCAGAATAAAATGTTAAAAAAAAAAAAGGCAAATAAGGCTTCTGTTATCATTGCAACCCTTGGTTATAATTTATGACAAAATATCTATCTCAGTGTCTGTCATGTGATAATAAGAGTGTCAGCGAAACTCCTGAAATGTAAACATGGCACAAAGATTATGACCTCTGCTACACACTGCCCATCTGTCCAGTCCTCTCGAAGAGCAAACAAAGCAATCACTATAGGACGCAATTAATGCATCTACACAGTTACATCACACTTCAGCTCCTCTCCTCAGCGTTTCATGCATGTTAACACTAGTGGCTTTCACAGGAATCACTAGTGTGTGTGTGTGAGAGAGAGAGAGTTAGTGTGTGCTCATGACACATCTGCATCAGAGTCATTCGCCCCCAAGAAGGTATCAGTAATGTGTGGTAATAGTACTGCCCAGCATGTGTTTCTACTGTAAGCCCCTCTTAAGGCCTCGTGACCCATGACTCTCTTTCCAAGTCTCTCTCTCTCTCTCTCACACACACACACACACACACACATAGTATCCATCTCTCAATGTCTCTTTCACACAAACTGTCTCACTTGCCTTCTCTCACACACTTTGTCTGTCTGTCACGCTTTCTGTTTCTCTGTCAGGCATCTCTCAGAACGCGTTGTCTCTCTTGCTCTCCCTCTGTCTCCAACACACAAACATACACACTCTCTCACTCTCCTCCTCCTGTCTCTCTCTCTCTGCCCCAGGCTGCCTGCCTGACTTCCTTCCTCTTCACAGAGGACCAGGATCCCCGTTTCTCTTCACAGAAGAATGGTCTCTTTCTTCACAGCTGCCAAACCACTGCTGCTGCCCTGCCCTGGCCTGGCCAGAGGCATATTATTCCAAAATGGTTTTGAATAGGCCTGTGTGAATGATTGGTGACTGAGAGGTTGGATTCTCACATCTGGCACTTGAACAGTCAGAGAATACGGAAGCAGCGCTTAGAAGATAAGCTCAGTCAAACACTTGTATTTGTGTGAATACCTGGCAGATATTGGGCTATCATTTTTTTTTCTTTCACCCAACAGGGATGGGACCCTGAACTCCTAGAGGCCCTGTGATCCAAAGGTCTTACTGAATATTACACTCAAACAGCAAAGGGAAAGGGACACACACATCTATAGACACATCACTGAGAGGCTGAGCAGGTACAAACACACCAGTAAAAGTACAACTGAAAGACTTTAGAAACATAATCACACATTCACCCGTGCTCTGATGTGGATGATATGAAAATAAACCATGTGTCATTCAGCACACAGGGCCTTGGGCCACAATCCCAGGTGGACGAGACTCTACCAGAAAAACCAAGGATGACTGCTGTTGACAGCTGCCAGTGAAAAACTAAGACTGTAGTACCTTTTTTGATTATCCTTGTGCCCTGAAACCCAGAACTTTTTAAATGGATGTAAGCCTTGACCTTCCTAATCCTTCAAATCTTCCCCTTTCTATGAAACAATCTCTTAAATAAGATCTAATGCATTTGGCTTTTTACACAGGAAATGGTAAAATGTACACAAATATGACAGAATGTGATGTCAGATTAGATGAGATGTAATAAAACTGTAATGATTGCCACTGGGTAAACTGTGTACATTTTCAACGCCACTGTCAAAACAGTTGAGGGAAACCACTACATTGTTGGCTCAGGGACAGTTCACATGGCAATAAGACTTGAATAATGATGTGTAGCCACTTCTCCACACCCACAGACAAACAAGAAGTGGACAGGGTAGGGCTCTGTAAATGGCTAATTGAGAGCATGAATGTGTGTGTATATCAGAAAGAGAGAGTCAGACATACAGATGGAGGCAGGGTGTGATTGGCACAGTACAATGGAGTTACATAAAACAGGTTATTTGTACAGTCACTAGAAACAAAAAATAATCTCATCATATGTCATGCTATGCTCCAGCGGACACAAATGGGTGACACAGGCATGGGACGTTTGTGTGCTCTTGACAGGGTGAGATAACCACAATGTGTGTTTTGGCAGGACGGGCCAGTAGCTTGGCAAGAATCAATTTAAAATAATGTGAACCTTTAAAGCTAAATTCCCATTCATGAATAGCATTTTCATGCTTTTCAGGGATGGAAATCATAAATGCCTGATAGCTGTTGGCAAGCAATTGTTAAGCGGATTAGAGTGAAAATCATCCTTACTTCCCAAAATTTTAAAATAGCAACTAATGAAGATTGAAGGATTACGATAGGAGCCAAATACCCTTGTCAGGCAAGTGTTCCAAGTCCTTAAGTTGCATCTCTGCTCCTATTACAATGCACTCAACAATGCGGATGACATTTACAATCAAGCAATACATTTTTAATCAGGCTGAATATGTGAGAGCAAATCCAACATGAGGTAATAACCGTGCAAAAATGAAAACATTGCATAAGGTGTGCACAACATGACAGATGGTTCAAAGGCTGAAGCTAATTGCCTCTGCAGTGAGTGAACAGGCTTGCTGGCATCACTTCTTTAACCACTGGTGGCACTCATAGGATAACATTCTGGCTCCCGACCCTCCCATGGTGCGAGAGAAAGACGCATTGTGCCCTCCCTGCCCTCCCAGTCAGGAGGCTGCTGTGTGCCCGCTCCATTGTTCAGATGTCAATCGGGGGTCTTTGTCTGAGCCTGGCCCTCAATCATGGACTGAAACAGCGAACTGCCCGCACACGCACGTGTACAATGGCCTCTGCGGGAATGACAACAATGCTTTACAAGACAGAAGGGGTGTATCTGTCTTTGAGATCTCAGCTGAGTGTGTGTGTGGAGGGAGGAGGGCACGATCTGCCATCTGACATAAGAAATATTTAAAATATTCAGCACTGAATGGATTTTCTCAGCAGGAGTAACATACAGTACAATGACTGGTGCTGGTAGGGGTTCAGTGTCATTCTCAAGGGCACGCCTACTGACGGATACACTGGCTGATCTGGTACCATTGTGATTACAAGATGATCTTTCTAACCACTAGGTCACCCTGCCACCGATGCAACAGAAAGCATCAGTTTGGCTAGTTGGACAAGATGACTGACATTTCCTTAAAGGTTTGCTGGTGCAAGCCCCAGGATGCACAACGTCAACTCCTGCTCAGGTTCCCATAAGCAACAACACTTAACCCCCATATGCACCAATCTGATCAAAGCATAAGAACTGAACACGAGGTTTTATTAATTTAAAAGCGCTGACGACACAATAGCCCACCACATGTCCTTAAAAATAAAAAAAAACTATACAATAGATACCTACTTAAACCTGCAGTACGGAACTTTTCAGCTCTGCATGATTTGTCTCCCTCTTGTGGCAGTAAATTAAAGACTGCTTGAAAAACAAACTTCAGATCACTCAGGGGGAATGCCTTTCAATCTTCACAGAAAAAATGTAAGTAAAAGAAGCTTTGAGAGTCATGAAATCACCAGACGAGGTAATAATTTATCATACAATTCCAGTAGAAATTGTGGTTGAGTCTGGTTGATGTAAAACACGGCACTAAAGGTCAACTGTGCACCACGGTGGGAATATCGCCACAGACACCAGCTTTGCAGTGTCGGCAGCAACAATGCAAAATGCTTTGATTTTATCAGTGGGTTGATAGGCTTTATCATCATTGTATGAGCTCATTTTGAAACAGATGTAATGCAATAAACATTTATTTATTCCTAAAAAGGTCTGCACTACAGCTTTAAGGTTAAATTTGCCAAAATTCAGTACAGCAGACCTAGACAAAAAAATTTAAGCTGATATACTATTAACTAAAAGACATTGTTCGAAAACACACAACGGCTTTATAAATACCTGAACCAACTTAGGTTTACGACTGGTTTCCCTGATATTTGATCAGTCTCAAAAGGTCACAGGTGTCATTCATGCAGTCATACAGTAGCAACAGATAGAGCTCAGTCCCAAACCCATGAGACTGGTCAGCATAACGGCCAGACAAACAAATAAGCCAAAGCAAAAACACACTCCTGCATGAGGTGAGTGAGGGAGGCTGATGTCCACCAGAGGAATGTGGTGTGATACAGTTGTGGTGAATTGTGGTGAAATCCAGACAGAGCTATTACTTCATTTGACAATGATTCAGGGGAATATTTATGTAAACTTCACACTGGGAGTATCAACTTTTATATCACATTTCCCTGCTCAGTAACACCACACACACTGTGATACGAGCGAGGCCAAAACACCAAATGCTGGACAAAGAAACGACATCACTGTAAACCCGGACCGTCCGACATCATTGTGATTCTCTATGAAGCCACATAGTTTGGAACAATACGGACAGTGTCTAAACAGTGAACGGTCCAGAGGTGTTTTTCCCTCTCATGGGTTTATAAATAGGATCTATGATTCATGTCCATTTCCATCATCTGCCAACGGGAAATGGGCTCAAGAGGAGAGGAGAGGAGAGGAGAGGAGAGGAAGAGAGGAGGGGAAAAAAACAATGAGATGGAGTGTGTCAGTGACATGCTGGGTCGGCTCTTCCATCTGTTCAGTTCTCATTTAGGAGGATTTGAATGACACAGAAAGGAGATTAGGGAGCTTTATGGGCCATAAAGTCAGTCGCTATCCACAGGTGCAGCAATTCTAGCACTGTTTAAGATTGGGAACCAAATCAGATTTAAACTTTCACCCTAAGGTCAATTAATGCGGTAATCTGCAAGGTCTGTGTTTGTTTTCCATTTGGCGGCATCTTTGGTTTGAGTTTCTGCAGTTAACTCTTTTTTCTTGGTCTGTTCATTCGCACTGGCTATTGCTGGCGACGTGACCAGCTCTTCCTCTACTTTTCCAACATCGACTCCTCAGAAAAGCAAATGTAAAAGCTGTCAACAGGATATAGGCTGAATTGTTATTGTGTTACATCAAGCAGTGATATATATAAGAGAGGCAAACCTGACATTTGTTTACCCAATTTGCCCTTGGGGCTCAATAAAGTATTTCTGATTTATTTACTTAAAAATGTTGTGAATCATTTCTGCTCTTGCCCTTCTGCAAATTTACATAATAATGTCATGAATTATTTCTGCTCTTGTCTTTCTCCACCAACAATAAGTCAAGTTTGTTTGTGTAGCCTTATCACTGTTGTAGTCTCGGAGGATTTCACAACATCAGCACTAGAAAAATAAACAAAAACAGCAACCCCAACCTTAGACCCTGCACTGAGGACAAGGAGTAAAACCACTAACAGTGACCGATTTGGGTCGCTTCCCATAATTCAAGAAACCAGAGGTTAGAGAAAGGTTAAGATATGGGTGTGGGTGTTTGGTTAAAAGGTAGTAAAAGTGTGCTAGACCAAGGGAGAGTTTACGGTATGTGCCAAAGTCTAGATAGTTTATTTAAAAGTGCAACTCCCTCTACCTTGCCACCCTCTTTTATCCCCCCACCCTTTTCTCTCTCCATATTTGTCTCTATCCAGCTGTGAGGGGAAGTCTGTCTAACTAGTCTGACCCACAGCCTTGATCTCATTCCAATGGGACCCCTCCCTACAGCTGCCGGGAAATGAGAGAGAGGGAGAGACAGAGAGAAAAGGGAGAGACAGGGAGGTGTAATCAACACTGGAAGTGAAAGGCAGACAGGAAGAGTGAGCATTTTTTACTAGTAGGAATTTGTAAGATCACTGATGATTCACTTTAATCCCTCCAAATTTCACCCCACCTTATGCCAACACATACATACAACTGTGTAAAGTTGTCAAGAAATCACACAGTGACTCCACCATCCATCATCTCTTTTCCGTACTTCAAAAGTTCATTATTATGTACAAACACAAGAGAAGACCAGTGACAGAGTTTAAGTCCATGTGTCTACCAAGTGTCGTCACTGGTCTCAAAAATACCAGGGAAACCCAAAAGCCACACACACACCGATATACAGACGTACGTACTCTCCCACACACATACACACTCCCCTCAGATGTGAATTACAGAGCAAAGCTAAGTACAACCACTGTCTCCAATCTTGTTTGGGTGGGACATTTTATGGTCATTTTGTCAGTGGTTAACTAGGGAGGGGAGCGAGCAATTTATGACATTTTCTCACCAAACTCAAAAAAAAAGTAGAAAACTCCTCAAGAAAGAATGGAGAGGTTAATGCGACTATAAAAATGACACATTTCAGAATGTGAGAATGCTCTTTAGCGTCCTACCCTTTGGCTGGACACACTGCAGTTTGACATTTCAGACAAGCGTCTATCTCAAATAAACACCCACATAACAGCCTGTCACAAAATCACTATCTTCTAGCAAGAACCGGTGTGAGCCACAGCAAAAGATGTCAATGCACATACCACTGGCACTTCAAACCAAACATTAGGATACATCTACAGAGTGAAATGTACTCAGCCCATGAGCTTGTAGTAAACTTTAGTTTATGTGAACATCATGCCATAAAAGTTGAAGACCTCTAGTTGAAGGCCTCTTGTTAAATCCAAAGAGAGTATTAATCAGCGCGACAGGAATCTAATAAACAGCAGCAAGTCCAATATTGATATGCTGTATTCTGTGCCCTATATCGGCCTGAGCCAAGCTGACACGTGGTGCCATCATTTTCTGTGTGAAACGGCAGGGTCGCCCTGGGAATTATGAAGGGTCGGGAGATAATCTGTGGCTGTTCCACTTTTATCTCTGAGGCTGAGTTTATTACCATCACTGTTCATGTTTAGAGTGACAGCAGTATGCTTTAGGGGTTGTGTGATAAGGAGCATCCTGTCTCTGAAAAGGTACTGTTTTCATACAATGACAAGCAGCCACTGCCATCATTCTTGCTTCCATCAGAGGTGCAATGGTAAATACTGTAAGGCAGAGCTCATGGCAGACTCAGCATCAATGTGGCTCAAAATTTGTGCCCTTTGAGTAGCCAGGTGCAACAGCT
Source organism: Myripristis jacobus (assembly GCA_900302555.1). Classification (NCBI taxonomy): domain Eukaryota; kingdom Metazoa; phylum Chordata; class Actinopteri; order Holocentriformes; family Holocentridae; genus Myripristis; species Myripristis jacobus. The sequence goes on along the minus strand of OMLB01026369.1, from coordinate 3,615 downwards.
GGAAATAGACAAAACTAGCAGCAAAAACTGACTGGCGCATGCTGGGGATGCAATAAAAAGGTGATTTCTGGGAGGACAATATGATCATATAGGTTCAAACCTGAAGCATATCCTCTTCAACCTCTACAAAAAAGGTCTGGAGGGCCACATACATAGACAGTGAATAAACCCAGTGAGACTAATAAAACTACAGAGAGTTCTTGAGCTGTAATCTATAGGATTAGGCTTTTTGACAGAAGGCTGCAGCGCTGCATGAGAGCTCTGAACGTGCCTAAAAAACAGCAGCAGTGAGCATATCTAGGATCACTGGCAGGTCCCCCATAACTGCATCATTCATAGCAGCCTGACAGGCAAACCTGATCTGATATCATTATGCCCACTCTCAGTAGATTATGAAATACCCCAGGCCTGTCCCAAATCATATCATTGCTGCTGCAGTGCAAGACAGAGAGCATGTTAACCATCTATCAGTCTACACAGTAGCTAATAAAAGCAGGCTGACGGAGTACCACTGAACTGTAATTACGGCCAGTGAAAGCCTTGTATTTATTATCTAGTCCAATTATCAGTGAGTCTTTGTTATTTGTATACGCACTTTTATACACTATACACTAATACACTTTCACTATATATGCTGACTGAATAATATGAACTGTGTTTTTTGATTGAAATTACATTAAGTATTCCTCTTGTTGTGTACTGTATGATGTAAATGTGTTTTTTTGTCAAATACCTGGGAAACGTATTTCCCCTTGGTGGCTTTTAAATATCTACTCTGCTCTAGAGTAAAGTTGGGGTTCTAAACCTTTTTCAGGCAAGGTCCTAAACTGAATATTTAGTATCACCCTGGGCCCTGATGTAAAACATATTTGTCCACCTTTCATTAGGGGACACTGGATACTGGCCTATGGTCAAAAAACGCTGCTCTGTCCCACCATACTCTATTTTATTCTACTCTCTTACACACAGTGTGACACAGGCCTCTCTCACAGTCTGTGGCCATCAAACATCTGGGCTCTGCATTAGGGGATTTTCCGCTGCTTTGTAAAGCCTGCTTAGTGCTAAACAGCAGCTCCCAGCAGCCAGTCTGTTGGAGACGCAGCCCTTCAACACTTAACACGCCGCCTCCCACCCCCTCCCTGTTCTGCAGACGAATCAATCTTCTGCTAAAAGACAGTGGAGGTAGTTTTCCTGCTACTGGAGAAGAACTGGCCCAAACCAGGGCTGGAAGAGAGACAGATATTATGTAAGACTTTGGCAAACAGGATGCTGTGTTCACACCCAGGGTCTGAAACAATAAATCATGCATTTCAAGAGTTTTGGCCAATTTAAATAAAGTGATGCGTGCAGGAAAAAAAAATAATAGCACTTTTAGGGATGGAATGATCTGTACTTCTTGAAGTATGAAATTATATATTTCATGTCTGTGTCTTTTTTTCCATGGCTACAATTTGGAAATCACACCCCAGTTTTAAACTCGGTTTAAACTTGGTCTGTTTAAGATTTTATGTACGCTCTGTCTTAATTTCTGTGTTTTAACTGGTTTATGTTTTCAATTCTGACTTATTTTTACTATGTTCTGTTCTTTGTGAAGTACTTTGCAACTGTGGGTTTCAAAAGTTGTTTGCTGAAGCTTTTCCTGTTTGTTACATTGATTTCATTACTTTTTGAAACACTGTTTGTGTATTTGTTTATTACCCAAATAAATTCATTTCAGTTCTTTTACATGCAATCACTGGCTCCACCTGTGAACATGTGTATGTGAGAACGTGAATATGTGAGTGTGTGAGAATTTATAGCAAAAGGGCCATCCTGAATCTTTGCCCTGATGACACAGGTTTTCCTAAATCCTCTTTTATCTTATCTGTGGCTGTGGTTGGAACACATTCGCAAAGCCCCGTGTTTCCCCCTGAAATTACGCATGTCTGTCTGCCGGCAGATGAAACAAAAATTATCAAAGGAGAGAGAGGAAGAAAAAAAAATTACAGCGGCAATCCACCAATCTGTCATCATATTGAAAAGGCAGGAAGACATGAGGACAGTCAGGACATGACACAGACACACCGAGAGGTGAGCCAGAGTGTCAGTGTGTGAGACTGACAAAGCAAGAGGAGGGCATCGCCACTACTGTTGGCAACTCCTGCAACCTCATTTTACAGCTCGCCGTAAACTCTTTTCACCACACTCATACACAAAGAGAGTAATGCAAGACCTCAGTAATCACAGCGATGAGTAGCTGTAATATCATGTGAATTTTGGAGGTCTCCCTGTGCCACCAATACCTGCATCTATATTGCATTAATGTGGAAGGATTTCCTAAAAAAAAAAAAAAAACCTCTGGGTTGGAGCAACAGTGCAGCATGCATACGCAGAGACAAGAAAAATGAAGCAGGCATTCTATTCCAAGTTGACATGCCATGCTGGAAAATTATCCTAGCATGTGTTCCCTCTATCCACACTACAGTACACTCCCATGGGGCTGGCAGGTCTGAATACTTAGGGAAATGGGAGCCAGGTGTAAATAGCTCGGCTAAAGATCGGGTGGCTGACAGTTATTTTTCTGAGCCCAGGCCTTCTTTTATTGTCTGGCTGAGATCACAGCTACCCGCCACCCCCTGCCATCACACACACACCAACACTCAGCCCCCGCAAAACCTGAGCTGCAACTGTAGCACACAGTTTGAGAATGAGAAGAGCATTTCGCTTGGATTAAATTTCCAAAATTCAATAACAGAGCCTTCTGGTGGGAGCCAGATAGAACGAGGGAGTGGTGGGGGATTTTGGACCTGGCTGCTGGCCTGATGCAGAACCCGTTTGCACTTTAACACACCGGCCAGCAGCGGCTGATGTAAAGTCACAGTGGGCTCGGCTAATAAATGGGATGACTGGATGATGGAGAAAAAGAGACCTTAAAAAAAAGAGAGAGAGAAAAAGAAAGAGGAGGTCATCCAAAGGAACCAGACATTACTCAACATGCTATTTCAGGAAAGCACTCTGATTTGTATCAGGGCTAAACGGAGGGCAGGGAAGAGCACAAAAACAGACAGATGGACAAAGGGGAATAGCATGAGAAGGGGAGGAGAGAGGAGAAAAAAAGACGGGGCATAAAAATGGGATCATAAACTATGAAGGGCACAGACTCAAGTTTGTGAAAGAGAAAATAAAGCCAATACTGCAAGGTGGCAGTGAATAATCCAGAACAGTGATGAAGCCATGTTGGGGTGTGCATGTGTGCATCTCACACACAGTGGGTGTGAAGTGATGTGAGGCCCTGGCTGTGAAAGTGAGTAAGCCACTCTACCCCCTCGGAGCCTCAGGGCACAGCTCCAACAGGTGGACAAGGGAACAATACAACACAAAGGGAAGTGGAGAATGACATCACAGCCAGGAACACACACCTAAACACACACACACACACACACACACACACATAAGAAAACAACCACATGCACACACAGCACCAGCCATCTGACTCATACGCATCATTAGGGATTCCCACACAGGCCAAGTAAGCTGATTCCTTAAAACGTAAACACTCTCATTAATTCAGTAAAAGAGTTCAGATAGTAGATAAGAGTGTCGCATGAATGCATCATGTCTCACACCCACTAAGTG
>OMLB01026367.1:0-16336 GCA_900302555.1 Myripristis jacobus | reverse complement strand
TAAATGGAAAGTCAAGTCTTGCACCTCTATCCACTCGGGCTGGGATGATATGATTATCTACCGATTTGATACTTACACGATACTTGTACTGCGATTCTACAAGTATTATGATTTGATATTATGATTTATTGCAATTTTATTCATTCAATCCTCCTCTAGTGTGTGTGTGTAAAGTCTGATGAGGCTGTGATTCTCCTAGAGGTCACTAGAGGTCATTTTCTACAGGACGTCCAGTGTGACAAAATGCTCTGCCTGCAGTGAAATGGCTGCTATGGGGGCCAACATCATCACACAGGAATCAAATGTGGCTCATTGAATCCACAAGAGTCTCAGCTTTCCAGTCAAAGCCAACTGATGCAACTCCAAGACTGTTTAGGCCCCAGTCTGCACACACACACCATTTTACAACAGGCCACAAGAACACATGTGGACTGCAGGCTTTGTGGCCCAAACTGCATGGGATTAGCAGAAGGTGGGCATGTCTGCAAAGGGGAGAGAACCCACTTTCATTCACACAGCTGGAGGTCAGAGGTCAAGGGACCCCTGCCTGTTCTTCCATTACCAAAATTTAGCCTAAATTTGGGGCAATATTTAGGGCTCACTCACATTATGCCCAGTTCTGTATCATTCTGAGGCACGAATAGCCTTTGAAAGACAAAATATTGTCCGCTGAGGATGCCGGCGTCCACAGTGGAGTTGAAAAGGTTCACATAAATCAAATCTGGTGTTTTTAAAATTAAAAATGTAAAACATCTTTTACCCTTCTTTTAATAGATTGATCAGTCTGTTTTCTGCTCAATAATGTTCTCCAGAAACCACTTATGAGGCGTGGATCAACATCCCTATTGACAAGAAAATAGAGGCTGGCCAGTTGCTGAGAATTTGTGCCTTTTGGGATCCGATTCTGCTGGAGCGCCACGAGTCACATGGCACCACACGCTGGGCTCGACATGTTGGCTTCATCAGTTCACTGTAAGGAGCTGTGGTTGTGATGAATGATTTACATTTAAATTCCCAACATTTTTCATTTTTAATCTTTTTATGTTCTCATTCTATGTGGTTTTACTTGTCTTGCTCTAGTGACAGTGACGACCTGAGTCTGAAGCAACTGAACAAGATTGAAACATTGGAAGCAATTCTGAGAGCCATGGAGAACGGATGTGTAAGTTGGCTACTGAGTGCTTCAGTCTTAGCACAAATGTTTTCTTCATGTTTGTGATTAGAAACGTGACATCTGTGACGTCTTTCCACCGATCTGATCGGCTATATCGGATTGGCCGATATTTTGCATTTTATGCAATTTGTGTGATCGGCTGAAATGTCTTAATTCGCCGATCTGATCAATGACGTCATTGACGTGTTGAAACTTTTTGCAGATGCTCCTGTTGCATTGTTTCATCTGTCTCATTTACTCAGAAGAAGTTCCACACCACCACCATGTTAGTTTTGAGCCCTGTCACTATAAAGTTTTTTGAATTTGGAATCATTTGCTGACAGATTCAAACAAACATGTCGGTGGTGTGGGACTTCTTCAAAGTGTCTGAGACAGATAAAAGTCAAGCTCAGTAAACGGTACATAAGTATATACAGGAAATAAACAAGTTATTTAAATAGACATATTGCTCCCTCATGTGATCGGATCGGTGATCAGTTTATTTAAACTCACTGATCAGTGATCAGCCCCAAAAATCCTGATCGTGTAAAGCCTATAAGGGACTGATGGACAGACTCTCTCACGCCTGTAGAGCGTTTAGCCTCACCATCAGCATTAAGAAGGCCTCTTGGTCGCCCATGCTTGCGCTTGCGCTTCAAGGACGTCTGTAAACATGATAAGAAGCAGGCAGACACTGACCCCAACAACTGGGAGGAAGCTGCAACCGACCGCGGCGCTTGGAGGCAGACTGTCGCTGCAGGAACCCACTGTGCCGAGGAGAGACGCATTTTCTTGCTGCAGGAGAAGAGACAGAAGAGGAAACTGCGAGAAGCAGCCGCAACTCCTGTGCCAGACCCCTTCTCCTTCGTCTGCGTCAACTGTGGAAGAGACTGCCACTTCAGAGTGGGGCTGTACAGCCACAGTCGCCGCTGCAACAAAAACCGATGACCCCTCAGGCGCAACCCATCGTCAGCACTGACGGACGGATGGCTGTATATATGATGGGGTTTTGAGTTTGATGGGGTTTTGAGTTTGTTTAAGTTAGAGCACTCGGTGCACTCGCTCTGACCTTTTCTTAGTTTTTGAGGTACACTATAGATTTGACATGATCGATGCACAAATTTTACATGTTCTTTTGATTGTATGTTAGCAGAACTAACAGAACTTGACAATCAATGCGATATCATGATGCTATGCAATTCAGTGAGTTTGATGATTTATTAACCAAATAAAATGACATTTCACAAACGGGCTTGTTTCACAAGTCATGCACTCAAGCTTCCTCCGTTTAAACTAATCTTATCTTACCATATTTACAACTGGGTTACAGTGTTTTTTCAGCTGGCACAAGGCTACATCTGTCACACAGCAGCTGTGTAGACAAAGCGAGTCATAATGAAACTACGGTACGCCCATGCTGACGATAATCTAAATGGGAGCACTGGAAGGTTTATGGTTCCTATTTCCACTTACAGTATCTGTGTAAAATGGAGAGTATGCCTCTTGTCTCATTCACTTTTTTTTTTTTGTTCTCCTCATGCAGTTCAGTTGAGCACAGTTTACACACATAACTGGCTGATGCAGGCCTCACACTGCTGACTCTTGTCATGCCTTGAGCTTTGGCTTTGGATCTAAAATGCTCATGTCCTGACTTGCTTTCTGTTGCAGTTTAACAAAGACCAAACACGGCAGCTGATCTGGATAAGCAATAAGTTCAACTTGGTAAGTTTTTATCAAAATTGTATTTTGCAGTGAATATTCTAGAGGAAGTCATATTTGTCCTGGGGGATACCATGTGTCATCCAGCATCTAACATCTGCACTTGGGGCTATTTTCCAGTCATGCAGTGTTAATTTTTTTTTTTTTTTTCAAGACTGGAAATTGGAACAGAATCCAAAGTTGCTTTTGAGTCAGATGGCAGTGTAGTTTTAATAGGCTGACATTATGAGTGTATGCCTCTTTGCCTGTTGAGCTTGACTAAATTCCTTCTCAGTGACCGCAGCATTTAGTCCATGCCACTTCATGCCACTCCTGGCTTAGAAATGCTCTTAACCGGGAACAGATTAAGAGCATTACAAGATGGGCCTGAAAAACTTGTTGCCATGATTAGGTACATTGAAACTCGCTGAAGCTCACTGGTACTAACCATATTCCTCCCTTTTTAGCAGTATTTATAAAGTGGCCAACTAAAACTTCACATTGTGGTTTAGGGTTAGGACAGGTTGCAGGCTCGGTCGCTACCCTAAGACTGTCCAATAAGTTTTTTTGTTTTTTTTTTTGGCACAGTGTTAGCGCTCAAAGGTGATTTTCTTGCATTCCTCTCATATAGTAAGTCATAGGCTCCATTCCCACCTGGCATTTAAACATGTGTCTCGCCTGCCCACCTTTGATCCGATCTCACTCTCCCGCTCTCTGTGCAGATAAACACAGATCATTTCAGAGAGAAAGAGCGAGACAGATTCTGATTGCCATATGCAACAGACAGTTACACCGCACAATGAAATTCTTACTTTGCTAGTCCTCCTTCCACACAAAAAATTAAAATAACATTTTACAGACAGCAGGTATCTAACAAAAGGAGATATTTTCGCTCACTGCAGCCTCATTGTAATGATCTGTCAATTACTGAAGACATATTTCACATCTGTCACAGACCCGACCCGATCACATTCAGGCTCAGATTATTTAATTATTCCAGCGGGTCAGAGAGGGTTATCATCTGAGGTGGATACATAAACCTTGAATATTTCTGTGGTATTCCTGTAGTAACTGCAACGTTCACATTCACAGGGCCACTATAGTATTTCTGTAGTATTCCTATAGGAGCACTATCGTGTCTTGAGTTAGAATGTGTTTAATTGTGCTGGGGCACAAAATTTAAGCGTGGCTGCCACCTCCAAATTTTATATGGAAGAAAAAAACTGCATATTGTCAATACAGGACGTGGCATCCTCTGTCTAAAGCTCTGGTCCAGCCCCACACCTCGACACTGGCACTGGTAATTCCATCATGTCTCGGGTTAGAGAGAACGTGTTTAATCGTGCTAGGGCACAACATTTAAGAGAGGTGGCCACCTCCGAATTTTATATGGAAGAAAAAAACCTGCATACCCCTAAAATTTCTTGCACCATGTTTTTAAGGGAGCTCATGTCTTATTAACGGGAGCAGAGCTCCTCCTGCTCCCCTGTAGCGCCCCCTGCAAGTAGACAGTTTGTGTTTTTCTTCATTAAGCAGCTGCTTTATAGCCGACTTGTCCTTCAGTTAGATTTGATTTATCAGCTGACAGTTCAGCTGCTGGCCAGAGTCAGTCAGGAGAGTTTTTCTGTTGGAAAAGTGACAGTCTGGCCGGTGGAGAGCTGAGGACAGAGGGCGTCGGGTTAGTTGGCCGTCCCTGGATCACACGTCTGCACTTCAGAAGTGATGTGATCAGATCACTCAGTACAGATATTAATACCAGGTGGAAACAGGGTCATAGTGCACCTTAACTGATGTTAAATGTGTCTGTGCCCCTCCAGCATGCTCCAGAGGTTCTGGATGATGCTTTAAGATGGCTGGAGAGAGCAGGAGAAAAAGCTATCTGCCACCGCATCCAGGAACTCGGCCACATGCAGACCTGGTACACCACCCTGTATCACATCTTTACAGTGTGTAAGTACTTCATGCTGATCAGTGGATCTGAGGAAATTGTAGCCCAGTTTTTATATTTGAATAAATATCTATATTTATACTCATTTAATTTTAGAAGGGGTCATATTTGTGTAAGCCTCACACAAAAACCCTCAGGTAACTCTATTATGAAATTACAAATTGCATTGAGGCATGAGTGGCACATACAGCAGCGTACTAGGGCCACTGTGGGGAGACAAAAATTACGGAGCTGGGGGAATTTTTGAGATTAAATTCGTAGATATACGACTCACAAATTTATGAGAAAAAACGCAGAGAAATACCTTTTCTTTCCCTCAGAATTTCTCAGTTTTTTGTCACAAATTTGTGACTGTATCATCTCAGAATTTATTTATTTTTTCTTGTAAATTTACCACTTTAATTTAGGGAATTCTGAATGTTTCTCCCCGGAATATCACCCCCTACGTCCCACAGCTCTGTAATGTTTTTTTTCTCTCGCTACAGTGGCACTAATATGCCGTTGTAGGCACAAACATTTAACACAGCCTCATGTTTATTCAACACTGGCAGTCTTGTATTGTGGTGGTCACATAGAAAGAAATTATGTTGAATGATTTCCTTTACTAGTGATTTTCCTTTTTGACTGTTCTCTTCCTTTTGGTCTTCATTCAGATGCTCAGTACATTGTGGACATGGGAAACAACATCAGGAAGGTGATGAGGGAAATGGCTCTCCAACCCAATGACTGGGCCGTAGAGGTACGCCACAGAATTGCCTGATACAGATCCTCCACAATAAACAGTTTCATTAAGGATGACAAAGATTACAGAAACTCCTTTCTGTAACAGACAAAGCCACAAAATACATTTACAGAATTTACACAACACAATTAACAAATACAGCTTGCCTCACAAACTTAACCATACGTGCAATACTTTTAAAAGTGGAGTTTTAATTGTGGAAGTTCTTTTTCTCCTCGTCCTCCTTCCCCTAAGCCAAACCTTTGATCAAACAGCTTGAGCTGGAATATTGAATATATAAACTTTGCCAGGCAACACACCAGTGTTCAGTAAAGTTTTGATCATCTTCATGATAATATTGAGAGGGCATAACGGTAAAAGGATTGAAGGCAGAATCTACAGCTATTATCTTCCATTGTTCTCCATAAATTAAGCATTCTCCTTATTGGTCATTTCTTACAGAAAAAAATGTGACTGGAAAGCCCATAAATAAATAGAACAAGATGGACAGTAAATGGACCTAAACATTTCTTAACTAAGGACAAAAAGGACACAAAGATTTCATTTCATTTCACGCAAAGAAATTATAAATATCAGAGTTGATTTTACATATCGGCAACCATTTATAATATCATAATATGATCAATAATGATCATAGTTTGTTGTAGACAGTAGCTGCATGTAACAGTGCCTTGTACATATATCCCTGTGTTAAGAAACGAAATAGTCATAAGTAAGAAAATCTCCGTAGACATCCAAAATACCATTCACAAAATAAATGTGATTTATCTAAAGGAACAGGCCAACATGCAGGCTTATTATCTGTCAAAATATTTAACCATAGCAGCTGCTTTCTAGCCTCTGCTGAATTGTTTAGTGGAAGTGAAATTTGCTGCCGAGACATTTTTGCTGCCCAAAATGACAGCATTAGAAAAAAAAATGCTGGTCATGTGACTGCACATCCTCTATCAAAAGGTGATTGTGAATATGGTAGTAAATAGATGAATATGGACTAATCAGCCTCAACTGAGGGAAAACTAACTAACTAACTGAACTAACCAAATGCTGGCATCATTCATGAGTCAGAGTCCTCCAGGAGAAAAGATGGAAGCAGACCAAACATTAGAGGGAGCCCTAAGACAATCCTTAACACATCCTGTTCTCGACATCCACTGCATGGCCTCACTTGCAGCATGACACTTTGCACAGGAAGCTGTCGATTACAGGAAGTGCTCAGTATAGATTTGGCGGCTTGCTGTTGCTCATTTAACAGGCAGCTGCCCAAAATGGTGGTTTCATTCGCTTCATGACAGTTTAGGATCGCGTTTGTCGCTGCAGAGGACAGAAACCCTCAGTCTCTAAATCACTTTGCTCTGCAGGCAGTCAATGTCAACAAAATGACAATGGAGAAAATACTGTAAGTGGTTATTGTAAAGTCAAGTTTTTATTTTTGAGTTGTAAATATCCAAAACAGGATGCACAAGTGCGTGGCAAAGTGTGATTTAGCTTTTGACCAGTTTACAAAAATACATGTCTCTCTATTAAGTATTGAGTCATATATGTACTTTGTTCCAAATATTAGTGGTTTTTCATGTTCCTCTCCTCCAGAAATGTGAAGAAATGAAGAACAAAGGAAATGAGAAATTTCAGAAAAACAACTACGAAGAAGCTGTGGAATTTTACTCCAAAGCCATTAACTTTTAGTAAGTTGCCCTTTTTGCAAATTTTGTGAATATATAAAATATTATTAATATTATATTAAATATTAGAATTATTAACCCTATGCCAAAATCAGTGTTTGTTTTGTAATTTGAATTCCTCTCTTCTTCATCTAGCCCTGGTAACCACTTCATTTATGGGAACAGAGCGCTCTGCTATATACGGTGTAAGAAATATCTGTAAGTACCCCTCCTCCAGCTGTTCTGTAGGACAGTAGTGGTGCTCTCTTCCTCTCAGTGTTACTGAGTGCTGGATACTGGCTGGATGCTCCACATGCTAACTGGTAGCCTCTTGCTATTGAGGTGGACTCTTCCCCCCAGCTAACATTTTTAAAAAATAACTGCCATTTTGTATAAACTCGAAACTGTTTTAGTTAACCAACATAACAGCCCTGGGTTAAAACATGGCTTTTATTGTCAGTTGTGACAATTGGATAGACATGTTGGTACTATTAAATATTTACGTATTTTAACCAGTTGGCTTTAATGATAAATAATTTAAGCTGTAATTAATTAAATGATTTTGTAACAATTTCACACATATTTCATAGCAAACTCATTTCTTTCATCATTTTTAGTGCCAACCAGGTCACTGACATGAATCGTCAGTAGAGTTTCTTGAAGTGGAGCTGCGAGACATTTGTTAACTGAGTTTCAATTAACACTTGACCCGCATCCTGCTGGATGGGGGAAAAAATTAAATGTGCTGGGTAATGTTAAATTATCAGCCAACTTGGCAGGTGAACTTGATTAATGAAGCTATAAATATATATAGGCTATAAATATGACAGCATGTGTTTGAGGCAGAGAAGCCACATTCTTCCTCAGGGTATAAAGTGGTAGAAAATATATATTTCCAATACAGATTGCAAATATTTACAACAGTCTGAATACTTAGTGAATACTAGTCTCAATACTTTCTCATTCTCCTCCTGTTAGGAATGGGTCTCTGATAGCGACCGCACCACACACACACACACACACAAACACAAAGCAACCCTGCCCATTATTCATTGTAGATATGTATGTGTGTGTGTGTTTATAGATACATAGATATAAATGTATAGATATAGATATATATAAATAAATAGGTAGATAGATTTGGTTATTTATCAAATGTAGAATAAGTGTAAGTGTTGGATTGTCTCTTAGATCTCATCAGAGTGAGAGTGAATGATGTCTGATGGTAGAAAAGTGATTTCCTGATGCTGCTCTTCATAGGCACAAGGCTAACAGACACTTGTTGAACTAAAAAAATCTTTGTTGCAGAAACGCTGTTGGTGATGGAAAACGTGCTACTCTGCTGAAGCCAGTGTGGCCTAAGGTACGTGTCTGTTTGGCAAGTGACGTGAAGTATATTTTTCAGTTGGCATTGGTTTGATATTTTCATTAGCAGTGCTAGTAACATATTAGGAATACCCACATTATATTTATCACAAGATGTTGTGTAGCCCCATATTTATTGATTAGTCAGTCATGTGAAGCCATTAAAGTTGTGAATGTTGATTTTTTGTTGTGTGTGTGTGTGTGTGTGCAGGGCCACTACCGGTATTGTGAGGCCTTGTTTTGCTTGGGAGAGTTCATAAGAGCTATTGAAGCCAACAAGCAGGCCCAGATTTTGTGTAAAGACAGCCAGGAGGGAATCAAGGACCTCGAGCAGCAGTACCAAAGGTTCATTTCTGTCATCACAGAAAACAAAGGTACGTGCAAATCAGATGTTTCTGTTTATTTATTGTGTGTGTGTGTGTGTGTGTGTTGTTTGTTTCCTGCATATGAGTCATTGTTTGTAACAGCAAAATCAAATGGTATCCAGTGTGTTCAAAGAGGATTTAAACCACATGCATTAAGGTAATTTGAAATGAGATTCAGATAGCGCCTGAAAATATCACTCTTACCACTCAGATCGGATATATTCCATGTACATAACTTTGATTTCCTTTATGAAAAAAACACCTCAAGCAGCATTATCAGCATGGAGAACATGTTTTCTCGTGTTCGATAGCTTTAAAAATTAGAATGACATGATTGTTTTTCCTGGATGTACTACAGTCTTCTTACGAGGGCTGGGCAGTATGGCCAAAGAAAATCTCTTGCAGTGGCTGGTGTTACTGTGAAAATGCATCATTCAGTTTGCCCCTAAGGTACCGGTATGAAACTTGGTTAACAGATATAAAAAGCAGAACCGACCCATCATCAGGCCAAATTTAGTCTATATGTATATAAAATTCAGTAATGATACAATTAAATAAAATTCAAGACACAAATTTGGACGAGGTAGGCCTGCACTCCAGAATTGGATGGAAAACATTATTTCTTCACATTATTTTTGATATCCATTAGAATACAGTGCAGTTACAGTCATGTAGAGATGGACAGTAAAACAACAATAATAATATATTTTTCCCCAATATAAATATAACACTAAGTCAAAACCGAGAATATGGCTCTGATGTGACTACATTTGAAAAGTGTCTGTTTTGACCTCAGCTCTGTGAACAGCGGCTGCACTGCACAGCAGATTTCAAACCCTGATCGTTTATACAGATAAACACTTTGACCTAAATTTTTGATGATGTGTGTTTGTATTGCAGGAGGCCTATGAATTCAAATAAAACCGTCAATAGTGTAATAAAGTACAGTCCTGTCTCCATCCAGCATCTATCCCCTGCAGCTATTGCACTATTAACATTATTATTTTAATTCATTGGCTTTCTGCAATTTAAAAAATGTATTATCACAAGTTTAGACGTGAGTAAGTTTGTAAATGATGAAAACTGCTGTGACCTAAATAAGCATAATTTGCAGTCTTATAACTGGTTGCCCCAGATGTATTACATTGTGTTCATTGAAGACAGCATGTCATCAGCAGACATAAAAGTTATGTTTATGGGCTTATCTTTCAGTTATGCCGTCGAAGCAGAGCCACAGTAAAAGGTAGGTACTGCTATATACAGTACCTTGTACAAATAGGATAATAAATATGCTGAGAGACTTGTAGACAAGACTTACCTTACCTGTCTCTCAACAGACCAAACAGTGCCAGTCGAAAAGAGTCACGACCACAGCCTGCAAAACCTCCCAATAAGGTTGATCCAATAACCAGTGCAGCTCAACAAAGCCAGGTTAGTAAGTCCTTCCTGACCTCACAAATGTTTTGTCCACTTTCGTTTTGGAACAGTAATAGCCAGCTTATCCTGTATTGCTAGTGTAGCAGCATTCTTTTATGACTTTTTTAAGACCGAGAGGCTTTTAGACATACTTACTAGTTAAAACAGTCACAGAGATCCAGTGATATGGTGCAAACACTCCAGGCTGGTTTTATTAGGCTCATTTCTTTCGCAGTCACTCAAAGACAATATTTGGTCAAACAACTAACCAATAATTATTTCCCATTTCTTCCCTGGCAACCCTCAGTGCTACAGATTGGCCAAGGGCAAGCAATGGGCATATACACTCAGTGTCCACTTCATTAGCTCCACCTGCACAATCTAATACAACCCAATCCAGCTGTTGGGCCATAAACTTTCCTTTCCTGCTGCCTATAATGCTCAGGTTTTCTTGTTGTCACAGTAATAGAGGAGTTCTTGTGTTTTACATACATGGGCCAGACGTGACCGTCGAACAGACCGGGGGGGTCTGGCACCGTGTAGTTCTTCTATGTTCGGCATTGAGCTCATAGTTAGTGCTGCTGTTGGACTGGACTGCATTTTATTGAGGGGTGTTTCCACTATTCTGTCCCCCCTCAGTGTGTATAAATAGGGAGGACAAAAAAATCAGAAACACCTCTCAGTATAATGTAGTCCAGTACAAGACCGCTGCAAACGACAACCTCAATAATAAACATAGAATTAATTTGACACCTTCTCCACAATGTCAACAAAAACTGAACAATATAAACTTTCTTAAAAGGTAAAATTTTTGGCAGAGCTGCTGAGCTGAACGGCATTAGATGGTACAGGTGGACAGAATAAAGCGGACAGGGTGGATTGTCAGTGAAGACTAGCCTCAGCAGCATTGTCAGTAACTGCTCCAAGATTCAAGGCCCAAACGCCCATATACATTGAGAGGTACAAGGTACATGCTCTTGATTAGCTTAATCATAGCCTTATTGGCTTACGTGAAACTGACATTCCTGAGTTATATGCATTTAAAACAAAGTATTACAGTTTTGATGCACAGCAGTTTAACATGAGGAATCTGCATTATTGCATTAGCCTATTTTATCCCGCTTCAGCATCCATGCAAAAGTTAATAATAATGGCTTAACATTCACAATAAATAAGGATTTCCCACTAGCCTACATAAAATGCTGTTTGAGCAGTTCCTCATGGGGATACCTAATTGATGCTATCTCCCAAGCATAAAATCAGAATATTTTAAGAAACATCTTTATTAGCGGACACTCCGAACATTCTGCAAATTGAAACCAGGTTGTTCACCAGGTCAACAAATAGCCTATACTATTTATTTTATTTTACCAGAAAAAAAAAGTTAAATACAAGAACAGGTTGATATTGGTTGAGGTAGGTCTTGAGTTCAGTATTTGAAATAAAAACCTCCTGCTTTAGTTGTTTTTTGCAATTCATTCCTTGAATGTCACAGAATCTAAAGATTGCAACTAAAATAGGCAAAAATTCAAGTAAAAACTAAACTTTAACTTCAATTTTGGTGAGTAATTCTCAACATGAAACTTAAAAGACAGGTCTTCCTCCAACATGAAGTCCAGGTATTTGTATGAGCAAACTAATTCTACTGGCCTGCCCTGTAATGTATGGAGTTGGGGCGAGGAATGAAGCCAGGCAGGGTTCTGGTAAAAATGTTTTTAGTTGTCTTCTCTTAAAGAACTTACTTTAAAGAATTAAGATTGAGCTGAATAATTTCAAATGCTTCTTGTAGCTTTAAAATTGTCTCAGCAGACGACTCTGAAGAACAATAGATAAGCAAACAGGTGTATACTGAACCTACAGCAGCTTCAGAAAGTGTGTGTTTGAATGCCGCCCGCTGCACACACCCCAATGACTGACTCCGCCGACCGCCATGACACCACGTCACTCGATTCCCCCAGCAGTGCCAGGGGGGCACCACAAATTGCTACCCGGTCTGTGGGAAACACTGCATTACCAAGCCCTAAAGTAAAAAACACTTAATACACAACACGTGCAATATCCAGATCAGCATTTAAATAAACGTGTTTTGCTCAAGTTTGAGTTGTACCATCCTCAACCGCATCAGGAGGATTGCTTAAATTCCACCACACAGGTTCAACATACAGTGGTAGAAATTTTAGATTACATGTAAATAACACAACTGCAGCACTTTAGTCCATTTGAAAAACGTATTATGAGACACATGTTGCTTTTCCCAAATACCTCTCCACCTGTACTCCCCTCCATGTGCCCATAACAGTATCATGATGGTGTCGCACACGTGAAAGTAAAAGGTAGTCTAACCTGATTTCTGGAGGGGTGGCGGAGGACTAAACCAAATATGGCAGAAGTCAGAGGGGGGCTTTTAAAATACCCAAATTATGAACACTATGATTGTTAAATGTATATCTTTACATGAATAACACACTGTCTGTATCTGGTGAAATCTTTTAGTATTTTTTCATATCACAGTATATATCACAGGAAAAAAACATATCTCAATTTCAGTTTTTTCCAACATCATGCAGTCCTAATTTTAAGGTAGTTAACTGAAAGTAAAAGTTACAATAATAATAAATGTCACACTAACAACTCTCAGGTATTAACAAATGGGGCAGTGAAGTGCCTCTTTGGTTTGTGCATGTCTTTCGTCTATTCGCCACTACCTGGAGGAAATCCATCTGAGCCACCTTTGACAAACTCCTCTCGTTACTATGTAAAGCATGTATCACTACTATTAGCTAGAGGACGGATGCTACACAGTGTATCAAACTAGGAATATCCTGAAACACTTTAACACTGTTGCCAACAGCTGGTGATGCATTTATGGACGTGTTTTCTTATTTGATAGTTGAGTTTTTGTTTTTATTCTTGTGGAAAACATGAATGACATTCATGTCAAGATATTTCTGACAGGGCTAAAATATAATGGCAAATATCTGGTTTTGGTCTCAGTCCCTCACAATCAAAAAACAAAACCTTCTGTCTAAAGCAGCCATTTTGCACCGTTCAACAATTACACAGGGAGAAATCCATTGTAGAAGAGGCAGAGATACCAATTTGACAGTAGCCACAATAGAACTAAATTCAATGCAGCCACAGCACATGCTGTGTTCTGAGGTGTGACCACTGACAGGGCCTGTGTTCACAAAACAGTTCATCGGCTTTATAGCAACACACATACATACACTCATCTTTGAAAGGAAACGTTACAAAAACACTCCTGGAATACATTACATGGAATGCATCACATATTGATATCTACCAGAGTGTCCAAGAGTGGACTGTAATTTATTTTTTCTTTGGGCCCTGGACTGATCCCCTGTTCTATTTATTGTGCTGTTGTCTTTGTGATATTGTAACTGCTGCAACAACATAATCTCCCCTCCTGTAGATCAATAAAGTACTCTATCTAGCTAGCTATCTGTCTTTAGGGCCCTATGATTGCGGGTACCCAATGACCACCACATTCAGCGCTACAACAGTTAGGTATTCTGCTGAACTGGAAACATGCATTGCCTGTTCATATAATATTTTTGTGCTTGCACACCCGGCTTGTCGCAGGGGTGTGGGGGGTGGCGCACTAAAATGGGAGGGACGTAAAATAGGATGTTGCTATTTTGGTTAAGATTGAATCATTGCAATAAGAGCCCCATGGACCACGTCTAAAATCTCAGTATAATGCTAATCACCTGGCAAATTCTGCCATCCCTGCACCCTTCCAGGCCTCTGCAGCTCTAGATGGGTGGCTATCCATAGACCTATCACACAAATGGCTTATTATGCCATATATTATGCCAATAACTCAGCAGCAACTTAGACTTAACAGTGTGTTAGCAAGGGCAATAACCGTACAGTGGAGCAAACATTTGCCATTCTAAAACTACATTTCAGATGCACAGACAAGTCCAGAGGCACATTACAATACAGAGCTCCAAAAGTCAGTGCAATCTTCATGGCATGCTGTGTTCTGTATACTGAGATTTGCTGTATTTTATTTTGGCATAATACGCTTTGTTTGCATCAGTTCATATGCTAAATGTGTTATTTTGGGAGCTGTTTTGCCATGCTATGGAAGGCAATGTAGAGACACAAATACATTATACTGGAGAGGCCCATGTGACACAGAGCAACAAATGAGGATATTTCACCGTCATGTGGAGTCATGCCACAGCCGTGTAACAATACAACCCAACACTCTACACCAAAGTTCAATTTGCTTTTAGTTTTCCATTGCTTATTTGTGATTAGAAATAGCTCTTCCCAAAGGCCCCATTCCTCAAACCTTGAGGAATATACTGTGTAAAGTGCTCAATATTTGGGAACTAGAGCTGTCCAGTTTACAATGACAGGTTAATTGCCTTTGTGGACATCTAATGATCCCTTCAGCTTTCCCTTTGAGATCAACTTTTGTTTCAGGCTAATATTCAGATCAGATGTACCCACAATCCCCCAGAAATTGCTATCAATGCAATCAAAGCCACCAAGTGTCCCTGCAGCTGTGCAGTACAACACTGACTCAGAGATCATACTCATTTACGCCAGTGACAGTGAAAATTCACAATAGCCTGAGGTAAACTACATTCATTACCCTGTTACATAAGTAAATATTTTTGAACACTGACATTTTGTAGTATCACCCTTAGCACCATCAGCACAGCTCTTCTCCAAACTCATTCATGGGGTGAGCAACTTTGCACAGACAGTCTGGCAGTTTCCATTGTTCAAAGTGTCATTGATGGAATCACAGGTGACGGCTGCTGCTGATCGACGGCCATTAAAGACGGCTACACCTTGCTAACTTGGGCTCTGCAGAACTGGACCTCGCCAACACTGGTTTAGTTATGGACCGGCTGAGGTTGTTAGCTAACATTAGCCGGCAGATAACGTTAGCTGCTACCATGACACAGCTGGCTGATAAGCCGAGTGATTAGCTAACCTGGTTGTTGTGTCAGGTTATATGCAAGAATACAATTCAAGCAAAGATGTAACACAAAGCACGATAAATCACGAACATTCATTAGCGAAAAGATAGCAAACATTTTAGACAGGCGTTCAATAAGTAAACCTCACTGGCTACAATAGCCAGCGTCAGCTGTGAATCTCAAATCTAGCGACAGTTTGTTTTCAAAACAATAAATACGACTGTCAACTACAGTTATCGTTTGCTAACGCTAGCTAACGTTGTCTAGTTAGCAAAGCACAGAATGCTCGACGTTGACGTTGCATCCTTATGTACAGTAAAGTTACAGCAAGGGTGATGTTACAGTACCTAGCCATGGCTAGCCACCGTTTACCTTACCTGTTCAAAAAGGGGCCTTTCTCTATCATGTTAGCTAGCTAATCATAGCCAGGGTTAGCTTATCTGCTGTATCATAGCATCAAGCAGGTTAACGCTAGCTTGCTAGCCTCCCAGCTTTAAATAGAATAAAACCTTCGCTTACCAGCAACTGTGAAAGGCCTCCTTTTCTTGGCTTGGTGCCTAAGCAGCAACGTAAATGTAGTTCATTGCACAAACATAAGCAGTTAAGTCAATATCCGAACGCTTTGATAACGTTACAGTGGAGGGGGACAGAGTCAAGCATAGATTTGTATGCCCCCCGGCCCGCCTCTCCTCTGCCTTCCACTGCAATGAGTCTTGGCAGCGGCGTTTCCTCCCAACCCCGAGCGAGCCCCAGCCCAGCGCCGTGACGTAGCAGCAGCCCGGCTCGCCCTCTCTCTCTCTTTCTCTCTCTCCCTCCCTCTCTCTCTCTCTCTCTCTCACTCTCTCTGCCCCCCCCCCTTCTCTCTGTGTTCAGTTCAGTTCAGCTCAAAGGGACTGGCGTGGGACGCTTATATTGCCAAAGGAAGTGTGAAATAAAAACAACAAAAAGTGTACATTAATACAAATGCAATGCAAATATAATACAATAAATACAAATAAGTGGGAACTATACTATATTACTATACTGT